>JAIUCT010000026.1:1808370-1821927 GCA_021307375.1 Tetraneura akinire
AATAATAATAATAATAATAATAATAATAATAATAATAATAATAATAATAATAATAATAATAATAATAATAATAATAATAATAATAATAATAATATATTACATATGGATCAATCGTCGGTTACAACTATACTTATTTATTTTATATTTATCCCGTGCCTATTGTCAAAAAGACATTTATTTATAAACAATAATCAATAATATTATAATCACTTTTATTGTTTGCATAATTTTTATGGTAATATTTCAGTAAATCGATTGTTCGGCCGATCGGATAATGAAACTCAGAAACTATTACTCGCAGTTCGCGTTTATTCGTTCTTCCTACATATACGTATTTCTATACGTAAACGAAAATAATGTTTATACTTAACACAGCGCCTTTAGTTTTGAATCAATTAATATTAATAGAAAATGTTATAATTTTTCATCAATCATTGTCAACGTAATAGTAGAATATACATACAACAGTTACAGTGCCGCAACAATAGGGGACGCTGGGTATGCATTGCATTCCCTGACCAGAGATTTATTTTTAGATAGGGGCCCATGTTAAAAGTAATATTATAATATTATTAATAAATTTTATTCATAAAATAAAAAAAATGAAACTCGAAATATTGTTGTCATCCAAATATCACATAACTCTGTTCCAAAAGAGAAGACACGAAGCGGTGACCAGTTTTCGTTCGGCGGCGCGCATTCCCCACCTACTCCGATAAATGCACGTATGCTCACCAGCGACCTCTGACACCCAGCTGCATCGTTAAAAACCATTATACGGCGCGCTGGGATTGTTGACATCTATGACACTTGGCGAATATACGTATAACCTGTCACCTGATAACCGTGCAAGTGTACACGGCTATCGCTTGCCGCATTTTAATTACGGTGTATACATCGTCGGCAATGATCGGAAATGATCGGCCGTCATTCGATATGCGCAGAACCCGTGTCTTCTCTTTTGGAACAGAGTATAGTTATGCTTATGATATATTTTCCGTCCATTATCGATTGATGCCATAATCATAGACATAATACGTATTATACACACAATCAGTGCTCGAATTGAGGGAGTGCGCAGGGGGACAGAGCTCTCCTACTTTTTTTTTTTTTTTTTTGCGCACCCCAACTAATTTTTTTTACTGGAACGAGGGGACGGTGGAAAATACACCCGAAATAATTTTTCTTAAAATGTAGATTTAAATTGTTGTCAATTTTACTATTTAAAAAATTTTTTAATCAACATTTTTTATACTTTATTTATATATTATATTTCATCATAATATGATATTATCAGTTATCACATAATAATATGTATTCTATTATATAATTATATAATTTATAATATATTCTATATAATATTCTATTTATTATTATTATTATTATTATTATTTATTATCTTTATCACTATTAATAATGATGAATTTTGTTATTTATTAATAATAATTAAATAATGTTTATAATTACTATTATTTTTATTTCCTACTGTAACATATAGTAGGTATATAGATATTACTATCAAAATGGTTGTTTTGTAAAAATAGCTGAATAGGTATTTATATAAAATGTATAGGGCCACATAAAATTGGGAAAACATTAATTCGCAATCACATCCTACATGGATTATATTTGAAATTTATATGTTTGTAGGTAAATTGAAGTTTTTTTTTAAATATCAGATTTGTCGTTGTGGGGGGCCCCCCCCCCTCGGATTTGTGTTAAACAATTTTTCACTTGGAACGCAGTTTTTTAATTGTTAGGTTGAGCTCCTCTACTAATTTTTTCCCAATTCGAGCACATGTTGCAATCTAACATGTTTTAATTGAATAGAAAAACACTTGAAAAATAGAAATAACTAATAAGAAATTGGAAAGTGGAAGTAGTTGGTACTTTATTTAGGTCATTTTTCGAATTTCTCAAAATTGACCCTAAATGGTAGAAAAAACGGCATTTTTCATGAAAACTGAAATTTTGACGAATTCGATTTCAATATTTCACGATAACTCGGGCAATTGTGAAGTTAGAGACTTTAAAATTTTATTGAATATTCATTAATTCACATAGGAATTATATATATGTGGTAATTTTGGTAACAAATTCAACCCTTTTTAGACACTTATACCTATAAATCCACCCGTAAATTTATTTATTGAATATATAATATACGAATATACCACAATAGAAAGGGATTAAAAATATCATATACTAATATATTGCTTAGAAAAAAGGGGGCCCATAATTCTGTCTTGCATTGGGGCCTACCAATAGCAAGTTGCGGCACTGAACAGTTATTGGTCAAATATTCACGATAGTAATAATGTTATGTTATTTTGGGCTAGTGAACTTGTTTTTGAAGCCTTTAATAATTACAATAATAAAAAAAAAATTTTTTATTATAATGTGTCTTATAGGTATGATTTCTAAAAATTGCAATGTTGAAGTTGATATTACATATTTACAAAAAAAAAAAAATATATATATATATAACAAACTTTAGTCTTAAATACTATTAAAATTTAAACATTCCCAACTTTTATTTTTATCTGATAATTATATAATGAAACTATTAATACCCAATGAATATTTATTAATTTTACACGACTCAAACTATTTATGAAATATTTTAATTTATTAATTAGAGAAGATTATGTATGAACATTATTAAAATATACACGAGACGTGTTGTACCCAGATATTATAATTATTATAATTGAATAATTAAAACAGAATGTTTTCTTATTAATATGATGGATACATAACATTCATTACATTCAACAATGGATTATTATACATAATAATGTAGCATAATAAATTATGATTAATTTTTAATGACTTCTAGTAAAGATTAATTTGTAATTTAACAAAACAATGTTGGAACTATACTTTTTTACACACAAAACTATAATTATTGTAATTTATATATTTTTATCTATTCTAATATTTATTGTATATTTTTACCTAATATAATATTATTATACTTAATCTATTGGAATTCATTATAATATCTCTTGATCAAAAACAATCTTGACTATAGGATGATTTATTTTCTAATACCGGAAATAACATCTGCCCTACCGAATGAAACGTTCAAAAGTATATCGACATAATATTTCATAAACACCCTATTGAAATATTACGATAGGTACCACCGATATTATTATATGTATTATACGTTTTGCCGTTTGCAGGCGTTAACCTTTAATAATTTAATTTTTATCTTGGATTTATTCTTCATTTAACCTCAACGTATAATATTGTTTGTTCATATCAAAACTAACCATAATATGCTTGTGGTCAACAAATACATTGTCGGTACGAACTCGTAATAATTATTATATTGGCATGTGACGAATAATTAAAAATGACAAGCATTTATTCTTAACACTATAGACTATTTCTTTGAGTTTAATTTTTGTTCTCTCGAAACAATATATTATTCCTCTGTATAATGAACGAAAATATTTTTTTTGGAATAGGTGCGTAGGTTTATATTAATTATATTATATTATATTTCGGTCTACTTTGATACTTTTTATTCCGATTCAAGTAAATTTAAATAATTTTTTTAAACGATTCCAAATACAATGTCTCTTAATATTATATTTTATGATATTTCGTCAAAACATTTATAATATTTAAATATATTTAATAATATTCATTAAATTACATTTTAATTTATAATTAAATAATTATGATTGTTATGTTAAGTATGTTATATTTTTTTTAAATTTTTCATTTCAAGAGAATAAAGTTTTCTCAGTAGCTATTATACGTATATTAAAATATTTTAAATTGTCAATCATTTATTTATGAATTAGAACATAAAGTGATATAATGAATAAATATTTTATTTATTTACCATGTATTTTATATCCGGAATTCATTATCAGTAAATTAAAAAAATTATAATCCCCAAAAAAATGGAACAACTTATCCGTTTAGACTTTAGAAGGAAACTTCCCCGTATTTCTCGAACAGAAAACACTAAAAATCATTAAATTATTATAATGTCCTCGTACATGTTTATTATGAAAACAAACACTAAGTTACTTAAGGTGTCAGTACTGTAAGGAATGTACGGATCGATGGCCGAAACGCGGACGAGCATAAAATATAGGACGTGATAAAGGAAATTAATGGGTCGGATGAAACGTTGTACGTGACACAAAGACGGAAGGGTAGGCATAAATTGATGATGAGTTTGGATTAAGGCGATTAGCGGAAGAGTATCAACTCGAAGGGGACGAATAAAGTCGCTGCAAACGGTACATTATAAGACGATTCGGATGATTCGGTCGGGACTCGGGAATGACGAAGACAGAATTTAATATTTTATATAATCTCACTTTATCCTTTTTTTTTTGGTCTTGGAGACAATGATATTTTTACAAATAACGAAACCAATAGACGTTTTGCAATGTTATCGTTGATGTATCACGGTTTCAAGAAATCATCGGGAAACGAAATAACATGAGATTTTTATTTCCTCAATAACATCAACTAATAATTGCATACATAAATTAAAATTTAATTGAACATTAAAATAATATCACGAGAGCAGAATAATGATAAAACAAATTATTTCCCGTTTTATAATAATTTATACAGGTTTTATATTTTCATAATAATATTACATGTACAATTGTATAATTATACATATTATTGGTACAGCCTGATGAATATTAATTTATGATATAAAATATTAAAAGATTATTTCGTAATAGAAATTTATGTGAAGAAAAATTTGAAAAAAAAAATAAATAAGCACTACACTAAAACTTACAAAATATAATAAATTCTTCATAATTAACTAAATATCAAATTAAAATACCTACTTGGGTTTTAATAATATATTTTAAAATCTATTTAAACATACAAGTGAAATATCGAGAGTAATACGTTTTAAAAAGAAAACCTTTTTCTACTAATTTATAGTTGAACGGATAAAATTATTATCATTATTGTTTTTATGGGTTCATCATTATCAAAATCCTCAGCTAATACCTACCTAATTTTAACACGTTAATGAGCGCGGAATCACGTGATTTTGTCAGTTAATCAGTTTGTTATTACAAATTTCAACATATTATGATTTGTAATATTTCATTTAAATCTGATGATTATAATAATATTATAAACGTTAAATATAACAAAACCACTATTTTACTATCTACAATCTACAACACAATAAGATGAAAACAACAAACCCACATAGATAACAAAATAAAACAACGATGTCTAACGATATGTTTTCTTGTCGTAAATTGTTTCGAATTTAACGAACGGTTTTTTTTTCTATGGTTAAAGTTGTATTAATAAAATAGTGTGAACACAAACTTTCCAGGGTTGGCAATATCCTTTGTATCTAGTACGTATATGAGGTACTTAAAAAGTCTTGAAATTACAATACACTGAACACGTAAAAGTTTGCTACTGTTCTGCAACAAACGCGGAAAAATAATAATATTATTTCGGATGAAAACTTTTTAATTGTGATATATGGGCGATATTTTATTGGCCGAAATGCGATCGTACATTTTATGCGTTTTAATTTTCTAAAAATACTTATTATATTTATACAGATTTACGCAATAATATGTATACGTTTCTGTTATCAATTCAATTTTAGATTGGGCTAAAATGTTAGAAATTGAACCAAAACACTAATAATATAAACTTAAATAATTTTAATTACTATAAATTTATAAAAAAAAAATCGATTAGCTATGAAAATATAAAAAATTTACGAGTACATTTGTACACATTATTGTTAATACACTCGTATTATATTATAGACCTTAATCTGGAGATAGCGTATTATTATTATATAGTGAAATTTCGTTTTGTTCTGAACTCGAAAAGAACTGTACAACAATCTAATAAACAATCTTTGCAAGCATAATTCTTTAATATTATTGTAGGATAAAATGTTTTAATTTAAAACAGAATGTGAATTGTTTCGTATCAAATAAATTATAATATAGCAATTTAACTTTTTCTTGTGTACACAAACAGACTCTATTCCGTATAAATTCCCGTCAATGTGGAGCCTTTTAAGTTTTATTCGTCGTATATCTAACTTAACCTCCAACAAGCCATATTATTGTTTCATTTAAGATGAAATGTTCAAATTCAATATATTTTATTCGCCTAATTGAGAATTTCTAATATTAAATAAATAATTAATCGTGCGTACACATTTTGAAAATTATAACATACCTAATATATTTCAATATTATACGATATTACATGAACTATACAAAAAAATAATCTTGTATATTATAGTTATAGTTACCTAAGAAATTATAATGGTGTAATTATTTAATATAAATACTTTTAGGAACTATAAATAACGAATAATGAAATTTAACTTAGGAATTTATTTATTTATAATCTATAATCATGAAATAATAATAATAATAATAATAATAATAATAATAATAATAGAAAAAAAATCGTTTAATATAATAGCAGTAGACATTCTTTAAGCGAATTATAAAATATTAATAATATTATGTTTGATAATTTAAGAGATATTATTATAATATATCAATAATACAAGTTAATTGAAACGTTTTAGTTAGTAGATATAGTACCTATCTATAATATTATTTATACTGTTTACTATACTTAATACTTATAATAACATATTAATTGTTACGATTGATTACCATATAATATAATGGCAAAGTTCTTATTTAAACACTATATTATTAATAATAGTTTGATAAGGAATATAAATAAATAATATAGGTACGTGTATAATTTATTTAGCATTGTTATTTAATTTTTTTTTAATCGACCCTTATCTAAAAGTTAATTAAATAATTAACTTTAAGTATTTATCGTAAATTAAAAACTAATATCCGTCTTAGTAATTAAATTATTATATTTGTGAGTAGTATAATGTAATTATATAAAAACAAATGTTTATTATAATATTATTCTAAACTCGATAAAAATTTTACGATTATATAGTAAGTTGTAGAAATTTAATTCTATAAAATATATTGTAAGAGAAAATATATATATATTAATTTCCTGAAAAATATATGACGTATACTCGTATAAGATGTAGTACTTACTTACCTGCAAATTATCTGAAAAAATCTATAATTTTAAATAATAAAAATAATATTAATTAAAAAAAATAAATAAATAACGTATATCAATATTTAAAAGAAAACATATCTATACGTATAATATGATGTACAACTACAGAAAAATATATTTAAATTCTGCGTTAATGAAAATAAATACGAATAAACATTATAAAATAATATTATATTATATTCCCTATATTATATTTCTAATTTTAAAATGTAGAGAATTTATTTAGATACGAGTATATTATTATAATACACCCTAATGTATCCATTTTATACCTGTTTATATTCGTAATCATATCGTCAGGATGCTTTCCTCGTAATTATAGGTATATTATGGAAGATTTAGTCGAGGTCATCTGCTCGGTAGGTAAATAATTGAGGAATGTAACTGAAAACTGACAGAGAAAAATCTTACTCGGTGACGAAATTAATAAATTTTGTTCAATATAGGTGGAATAAGGAGTGCACAATTTGTTTTTATTCAATCTGTGGTATAAATTTCATTTTTCGCAAAATAAAAAAAAAAAGTATACATATTATGTATGATAACAATAATAATATTTATCTTACCGTGATGAACTAAATGAATATTTTTAATTATTTTTAATTATTAAAAAAAAAATATTTTTTTTTTTATATTTTTATTTATTAATTATTAGGTAATCATTTATTTAATTCGATGCTTTTGAAATAAAATTATATTGATATCTTCCATGATTTATTAATGTATTTTCGCTTTGGATAAAGTTTGTGGATTGATAGTAGGTATTAAAATCGTAATATCTATATAATAGCACTTTATACGAGTATATTATTAATACGGTGTTCGATAAAATGGCATGTAGGTATATAAAATATCCAACGAGAAATAATATTTTTTTATATTTTATTCCTTTTATTTTTACTGATATTTTCCAAGTTTGTATTATTTATACCCGCATTAATATTTTAAATTGTAGAATGGATGGTAAATAAAAACTATAAAAAAAATATTCCCGATAAAAATTGTATAGTCCATATGTAATTAAACCGTTTCCGTTTAAATTATTTCAATGCTCAATCGTGAAAATTGTTTCAAATTTCATTCATAAATATTTTAGTCCTATAGAGTATAGACTGTATATGATTCATAGAACCAAGAATGAAATACTATTTTTTGTTAAAGTATAGAATCAAAATTGAAATGAAAAATATTATTATTTTTTATTATTAAATTTTATGAGTATAATATTTACATAACGGTGACGTAGGTGAATCATGGTTTTTTTAAAAAAAGAAACGTGAATATAAATTTATATATATATAAAATATATAGTCTGTGTGTAAAGTTTGTATATAGAATAATTTTAAATATGTCAATGGAATGAATTAAGTTTGAAAATCTTCTATCTCTTGGTTTGTAAAATGCATATTTATCATATTGTAATCACCGTCGTCGTTGTCGTTTGCTAAGCAAAATACATATTTACACGTTATGATAATAACAGTTTTCAAATTATTTAATATATTTCTACGTATATTCGACTGACTCGTTTTAGACGAGTCGACTTAACTACTACACACATTATTAAACGTAAAACTAAACTTATAATAATGAATAATAATTTTATATTGTGTTGTGCCATGATGTTTAAATTCGTATAATTACACACCTGACGGCTGACGGTATAAGTTTTGCAAATAATATATACAATAATAATATATAATAATATATGTTATATGCTGCAAGTACTTATACAAATTACAATGAACTATTATTCGTTACCGAGTGTAATTTTGGATTCGTACGGTACCTATAAAATATACATGCATAATATTATGATATAAATTTAAAATCATAAAAAATGTCAATTCAAACATTAGATCTTATTATTTATTTATTTATTATTATTATTTTTTTTTTGCGACAATGAAAGGAATTCAAATAAAATAATGTCGAGACAATTGAAATTCATGACTGTGACATCAAAAGACATATTGATTTTTAAATTTCCAACAACATAATGAATAATTCAGGGATTCATTTAAATATATGTATTTACAAATGGTTTTGTTCAGGAGTTTGACAATATTTTTTACTTTCGTCACACCATAATATCACGTATATAATAATAATAATAATAGCAATAATGATAAATAATAAATAAAGTAAAAATAAATATATTACATATGCTAATAATGTTAATGTTAATGGATAAAATATATAATATAAAGATTTTTATTTTATTCACTTGATGACGAATAACATAAAATAACAACATTTTATGTTTACACCCAAAAATAAGTAAAATTAGAATGGACACTTTTTAAGTCTTTTAAAGCTCTTGTATTATGCGTCCAACGATCACGGGTAGATTCTAGATACCATAGATAATACGGAAAATAACCAATTATTATCATTATTGATCCATTATAATACTCATCTACTCTCATTTGACAGGATTAAATAAATAAACGTAATTTAACTTTTAAGTTTATAAATATTACGTTGAAACTCGTATAATGATTATTCGTTTTGTTCAAAATGTCATTCTATAGGTACCTACTTATTTAATTTATTTAAAGAAATTCTATTATAATAAATTATTATGGAAACTTTCCTGCGCCGTTTCAAAGTTTAATTTTATTCTAGGTAGGTATATAAATTATTTAGATTTGAATGTTACTTAATGGTTAATGGATGACGTAAATTTCCGTGAAACTTAACGTTTATGGATGTTATTTAATATTGTGAATGCACACAAACTGTATAGTGTCTCCGAATTATTATTTTTTAAATATTATTCTTGTACGTTAGATGAAAATTATTAGTTTATAAAATATAAAAAATATATATATACCTGTATATTTATTTTAGAAAAGTATTTTTAAAAAAAAAAACATTGAAATATAATATTTATAATTCTTTACTTTTATCATTTAATACATTTTTATGAGTCACATATAATTAAAAAATATAGGTAATATATTTTTGATAATATTTATTATATTGTAAATTCGCTAAAAAAGAAAAGAAAAAATGTAATTTCTAAAATGTTTAATATAAAAACACTGATGGTTGATATTAAAGACGCTTTGATAATAAAATTTAAAATTTTAAGTTTATACTAATTCTAATTATCAGGATTTAACTAAAATATAAAAATGTGGTATTTTTCATTCTTTAAAATCTTTAGAGAAAAATAATTATTTACATCTCATTATATTAAATTAACCCAAAAATTTAATATTGCATTCAATAATTTATAATATAATATTTCAACAGACTGCAATGAATAAATAATAACCTATGTAACATTTTTTAAATCATATTTTTTTTTCAATTACTTGTTTATACGGAAATACAATTTAATATTTATTTTATCGTATATTTCGTTTTTCATATTTATATATATATTCAAAATTTAAACCAAATTAATATTTTCATTTTTATTATTTTTTTAAATCTAAATACAACATATTAAATAAAAATAAAAACAATATGAAATATAATTTTCATTATAATAATTAACATTATTAGACGATATTATTTTAATTATTTAAACTATGGTTCATTAATAGAATTTAATAACATTCATTTACTTAATTAAAGAGAATATATTTTCTTCAAAATAAGATAATGAATTATTAGAATATTACCTAAATCATAAATTTTAAAAGTAAAAATATTATTGAAATATTTATATAATATATATATACCTGTATAATTAATACTTAAAAATATTAAAATAAAAATGCATACATAATTTTTAGAATAAAAAAATATGATAATGATACAAAAAAATTATATAATGAATGAATTATCATTATGTAATAATAATTATAACATATTGATATTTTTATAAAAAAATAATTAAGAAAAAAAATATGCATTAGCGTACAGAATATAAATATTATAATGACTGTATGAATACAATATAATTGTTTTTTATCACTCCTATAGTGTTATACGGTTATTTAATGACATTTAATTAAAATGAATATAATCTTTGAAGATTACTATAATAATATTATAATATTATTGATTATGAAAATATTATAAACTTGATGATATTATATAACACTCCGTAAAGTAAATCCCTATTTTAAATTTCTTAAAGTTTTATATTATGACAAATGTTAAAAAATATTTTGATTTTAAACTGTTATAAAAGTTTTCATCTACTTTTGATGATTAACTAACTTCAATTAAGTAGAAAATACGTATATTCAACGTCATTAATTAAATAAAAATTAATTTTAATAAAGATTTGATGCAAATTAATAATTTCTTATTTATGAAAAATAGTTATTTAAACGTTCGGGTATTTATATATACACGTCAACATTTATATTGAATACGAATATTTATGTTTTGTTATTTACCTACCAGTTTACTTATGAATATAACATTATCAGTCGGTTGCTTACGTCATAGGGCATAAATTTAAATTTTATAAACTTGGCAATATATTTTACTATTTTTTTTTTTTTAAATTTTAACTTTTCCAACACGCTTCTGTGTAATATAATTTAGATAAAATGCGTATAATATTCATGTTACCATTGATTACAAATACAAAATACTATAGATTGTTCACTGGCTGGTTTTTTGGTGGCGCGACAATTGGCGTTTGCCGTTATAATGCATCACGGCCCCGTTATTAGTACTGGCGTTTGACGTTGAATCGCTAGCACAGTTGTCGCTGCGATGACTTCACGACGATAATATTAATTCATATTTTTAATAAAAATTTATCGTAAATCCTTTTATCATTTCAATAGTAAATTAATGTTAATTGATATAAATATTCATTCAAAAATCAATGAAATTGTCGATTTTTGAATCCATTACAATGATATTTATTAAGAGATACATAATTCTATGAGATAACTTTTTAGAGATCACGGAAATATTATATATAAAAAAAAAAACGTTTAAAACAAAATTTGAGACGGCCGAATATTTAAATAAGTGTTGATATCATTATTATTATTATTATTAGCGTTTTCCGATTATTCATCGGCCGTGAACCAGTGTTCGTGATGGGAACGAATTCGACGGGGCGTAAAAATAACAATATGCAGTTTCGTTGTTGTTGCCAGTGATACTCGTGCTGACGTCACCATGGGGTTGGTAATTTTAAAGGCGAATATGGGACGCGAAAAAAACGCGATTTGACGACGGTAAAAATAACCGAAAAAAAAAAATAAAAATACCCAATCTGTTGACCGATTTAATATTATGTACCGTAGAACCATAGAAATGGTAAAAATATATCACATATTTCGAGTACACTGGGGTCGAAGGGGTTAAAAATGTATACACTTAGGAGTTTAACATGGTGTACAGTCGGGGGTGATACGTGCCGAGATTCGTTTTATAATAGCGTTATTTTTATTGGGCCGGATTTTATAGTCGTTTCGTATAAATGCAATATTATATGTTATATTATTATTATGGAATCGCCGAGTGTCGTGTACGTGCCCCAACTTCGGCGAGGGACAGAAAACCCGGATAAAAACTGAAATTCCATCGCCAATACGCGGCAAAACAGATATAATCCTTTACGAGCACGTACATACACAAACAAAATATTATGTGCTTATATATGTGTAGACAACCTAACCGTGTATACCAAAGTACATAGCAATATCGTCGTATTTTCTACCTGTTACCGAAAAATACACTCGCGGATGTCATTTAACAACGTTTGACTCGTTTCGAGATAATAATATTTTATACAATCCGAGGTCATACTCGTAAACGTCTGAACAATCGATTCGGCAAATATTCCGATTGGAATTTTGTCAAATCATAAAAATATCGAAATTATTAGTCAAATGTCAATGTCGGTTATTTGATATACTTATATATTTCTCTTTCTCTTCGGTCAGGTTAAAAAAAAAAAAAAAGTTAGTTTCTTTAACTTTGGTTTACTTATATCGTTTAATTTAAATTGCTCTGAAATTTATATATAAAAAAAAAAAAAATGTTCTAGCAAAAATGAATATTAATCGTACGAATTCCCGTCGATAATATCGTCTCGACACCATTATACGACATTATTATTCATTATAGTCTAATACCTACGATATAAACTATAAAATCAATACGTAATTTTTAACAATTTGACAAAAATTGAATTTTTATTTAAATTATATATCTAATATCTTTATAACACGACGTGTTTCGTTTTGTTATATGCGATTATGTTTCGTTTGCAATAAATATCGTGTTTTGCTAAAACAGTTGGCAGCAGAAATATCGTTTCTGTTGTACAATAATAATTTAATATTATTATAATAAATCGTCTCTTCAGGAATATATTCGCGAGATTTATTATTATTGTGAATTTAACGATTTACCATGCGTAGAAAACCATAACATAATGCTCATCGACCGCATTTCGTTAAATATGTTATTATTATTATTATTATTATTATTATTATTATTATTATTATTATT
>JAIUCT010000026.1:1821937-1838019 GCA_021307375.1 Tetraneura akinire
TTATTATTATTATTATTATTATTATTATTATTATTATTATTATTATTATTATTATTATTGTTATTATTATTATTATTATTTTTATTATTATTATTATTATTATTATTATTATTATTATTTTTTTTTTTTCTTATAATATTTTTCCGTGGCGGCGAAACGAACAGTTTCGCAGAAATATTTTCATTATGTTGCGCGAAACTTTCGCTCTGTTGGGCACGCGGCCTGCGTGGTTATAGAAGTCTGTATTGTATAAAAAGAGAGAAAAAAAACTTTACTCCACATACACGCGTCAGTCGTCCCCGAAAGAAATGAAATGAAATAAAATATTAACCATCAACGATACGAAACGTTCTCGCCCACGGAACATAATAATACGCGTGTTTACCGTCCAAAATGATAGCGGGGTTATAAAATATACCATGGTAATAGTATCATATCAGCGACCACAATATTATTATAAATATTTTTAATACCAACATTATATTATAATAAAATTTACCCGTACTAAAATTATTATAATTAAATATCACACGGGTTATATCGATATGCGTACCATGCGATTTATCGTATTTAAAAAAAATATATAATATTATAATCGTTTAATATAATTTTTATGTAACTATAGGATTTATTATTTAAATGACGGAGTGCGAGTACGCTTAAACGTAAAAATAGATTTACAATTTTCCCAGGATATTTTTTCAATACGTTATAAATCCTACACTATCTCGTCAGAGTAAAAGCTGCGCGCGTAAACCCTCGAGGATCAAGAATGTTTATAACGCAATAATCCCGTTTTTATTTAAGAGAGAAAAAAATCTGTACAAGTCGATGTAAAAATAATAATGATATTATTATAATATTATACTTTATTCAATTTTTTTTCTTTTTTTTTTTTTTAAAATTATTTTTAAATTATAAAAGAACGATAAACGTTTTGTTATTATTATCATCATGTTTTATTTATTTATAATTGTTTGTTTAAAATTTAATTTTGAATTATTATTACAATATTGATGATATTTTTTTTTTTTTTTTTTAATATTCTAAATTAATTTTGTCCACTTTTCGTTTTTTTTTTTTTTTTATATATACATTATATAATAAAGACAAATAATAAAAATATAATTAAAAATGTCCTTTTACGATATTAAATTAAAAATATTGAAATTGTTATTTTATTAAATTATGTACGTGTTATATTATTTTTTTCCCCCTCATCGTATTATTTTATTATTTAGTACCTACAAAATTAATGATTCGAATTTAATAATAGGAATGGCGGCGTCCTATATTATTTAATATAATATCGTTTCTTATATTATACGCACACAATAAAGTACATTTTTTTCTATACCGTATATACCTACCTACACTATGAATTATGAATTTATGAATACGAGCGGAATGTTCTTCATGGTGCGAAATACTACTAAAAATTTCACTGGCGCGTAATAATTTAATTTCTCGTTTTTCATAAAAGGAAGCTGTATATTATTATAATATTCTTTTGGAGGATGTAAAAGACGCGTACGGATTTCGCTCGTAAGTATTATTGACACACGTATAAACACATAACGTAATACGATTATATACAGTGAAAGTCGCGTATTATTGACTGTTATTCTGTAAATATGAATTGGAGTAAATTTATCGAGATACGCTCCGTTGCAATATTTTTTCGGTAAATACTTCAATAATTTTCAGAAAACGAGTTAAAAAATAATAAAAATGTAAAAAATATAAATAATAATTCCATCGTTTCAAAAAAAAAAAATAAAAAAATAAAAAAAAAAAACAATCTAGTCGTGTCGAAACAACTATAACGGTAAAATATGTGTTTACATTTAAGTGAAATAATATCCAAAAGATTTTTGATAATTTGAAAATATCCTTAAAAAATATCCTTAAAGGTAAAAAGTGGGTCGACCGTGTTCGTGGAGCAATCCTATATCGAGCAGTTATACCACCACTACCACGTTATATTATACGAGTACAATACGAGCATACGGCATCATCCAAAAGGGGGAATGCGACATTAAAATCGAAATCAAACGTCTAGGGTGTATCCCTCCCGTACTAAATAAATATTTTCGAGGATATGGAAATCGCGATTAGCATATTTCAGGGTTGGCATTTGATCGAGGTCGTGATTCGTGGGTTACGTTATACGCGCGTATTTGTGAGAACAACTAAACAAATCGACGACAAACGATGCGACGTTATATAGTTTTATGCACGCGGTGGGTCGGATTGACAGTTTAAAGAACAGGGATTTCTGAATTTAGGTACCATCGTGAAATTGAATTCCGTCCGAATTTCATCGCAATCCAAACAGCGGTTTCACTGTTGGATGCACGATGATACGTTTTCCAAACATTTTGGGGCATATCTACTCGCGTATCCTGAGGCCAAACAGAATAATTTCGATTGTCTTCATATCGTTATAATGAATAAAATTCACTGCACGTTATTGAAATCGTATAAGTATAGTTAGGTAAAGACGTAGTATTTCATACCTATTTTCGTCTTTCTAGGATCAATATAACAAAAATGGCAAATATTCAGTACCTTAGTTGAAAACGACGGAAATCGAAAACAAAAATTATTAACCACAGTAATTATCTATATATTTCTCGTCTTTTCGAATAATGTTAAATGAATACTTTTCAATATTTTTTCTATGTTTATTTTATATCTAATAATAATAAGATATCCATAAAATTTATTTAAATCGAGTTACTTGGTCAAAAAACTGTATTAAATCACTTATTTCTTCTTGAATGTCTACAAAATCAATTTCCTGGTAATTTTATTATTCATATACAGAACGGACATAATTATATAATATTAACTTTATTTATTTCACAGTTCTAGAAAAAAAATATACCTAATAATTACGATAAATATTCTGGAAATTGATCGAAATCCTTTTTTTTTCATACTGAGACTTCCGTAAATACACGGAAACTTCATAGACGATTAATAAATTGTGCAAATAAAAGATAAAACAGAGAAAATACTTTAAGAAAATTAATTTCCTATAAAGAAAAATAAAATTATTATTATTGGAAATTTAATTTTTCATCGCCGGATAATAAAATATATTTTTTCATAATTACCTATTTTATTTTGTAAGCCTTAAATAAAGGATGAACTTAAATCACATCTTTAATTTATGAATTTAACAACTGATGTATTATTAAGAAGTATGAGTAATAATTTATTTAAATAATAATTATAATAATGTTAAACACTAATAAAAAATATATTAGTATGTAAGACATGAATAGATAATAATTTCCAATGTTATTTCAACGTTCTATTCACGTGAGAATATGAGTAGGTATTTTATTTTTATCTTATAGTTACAAAATATTATTATTTAACTAAAAAGAAATAACTTTGTAGAAAAAAAAAACTTTATAGAAGTAACTTTATAAATAATAGGCCAGAAATAATTTGATTTGTTAACCTAACGTCCTGACCTAACCTATCAGATAATCTATAGGTAAGTAACTAATAATTTTTTTAGTAAGATAAAATATTTTTTGCATTTAAATAACATGATTTAATTGGAGTTATTTAATTATAACATATTTTTAGTATTCATTATTATTAATAATGGAAATGTGAATACTTAAATAATATTATGTATTATTTTTGCTTCTTTTTTATATACTTTATATTTTTTCTAAATACCATATTGTATTTACACTATTAACTTTTAAATGACAATAATATTATGTTTGATCCCAACAGAACGTTTGCTTTTGCCACATTTATTTATCATGAATTCATGACCTTTAAATGACTAGCATATAATTTGTATTTTCAAAAACAATACATATTCACAATATGTGAAGATTGGCAAATACATATGGATCCCACCGGAACGTTTGCTTTTATTCACTTTTATTTATGACTTATTTCCTAAAGGCTATAAACAATAATATTTTAAATTTAAATGATAATTACTAAAAATATCTTTCCGATATATTCAAATTCTCAACGTGGTCAAATTTTGTGTTTACAATATTATTTTATATTGAATAGAAGCGTATTGTCCTTTTAAATTTATTTTAAATTTATTAAACGGCAACAATATATTCTTGTATTGTTTTGTGTTACACAAATCCCTCTACTAACATAATAATTACATTTTGTTCCGACCGAACAACATTAACGACTTAAATATATTATAATAGGCGAGGAGGTGGTTTAAATGGGTTTTGATCGCGATATATAGGTCGTACGACCGGAACAAGTGTTTTTCTTTCGGTTATTTTTTACGGGTTGATACTAATTATTATTGTTTGTATCGATTTCATATTTAAAATTTTAGTCGTGCGATATTATAAACTATATACAAAATTATTTTATTATATTTAATAATACGAAAACAATTTAAAAAAAAAAAATAAATAATAGTAATAAACTAATATAAAATAATAGGTAATCTATATTACACGGGTTATCTCAATTTATACGAATTAGATTTAACAACGTTGACGTTTTAAAATATTAATTTTAAGGATTAAAATTACATAATTAAGATTTTGGGATTTAACAATTTTAGTAGGTTAATTATGGTAATCTAAATCCTTTAAATGTTTCATGCGGTATTAACAATTAGATATACAATATTATATTTAAACTCTGAATAATTTAATAATTATTAAATACCGAAAATCCAAAATGAGTATTCTCTGTGCACATTATACATAGACAAAAACATTAATGGTGTAAAATAATATTTTATTATCATGTATATTATACGCATATAAATATAGTATTAATATATACAAAATATTTTATTATGAAAATTACACCAATTATTTTACGAGTTATTTAACATATAAACAAGTCGATTAATGAAGGAATTTTACGTTCATTTTTTGTTTAAACATCAAATAATGTTGACCTAAATACAAAGTTACCAAAATGCTGTTTTAATGTAAACCGATGGTACGTTATGTTAAGATATTAAAGTGTAATACGACAAGTCCACAAAAAACACATAGCGTAGAAACGTCATAACGATTTAAAGTCGGAAATTAAAGCGCCAAAATGAATACATTAAAAAAATGTTATTCGATATTTTTTCGGTAGTTAAACGGTATTTTTTTTTTCACTTTAAAACACCATAGGTACTTATAGACTTTAAATTATTCGCCCGTACGATATCCATATGAATAATATTTAATAAAGCGTATTTTATTTAGAAATGAAAACAAATAATTTCTTTATATTTTTATACACACAATACACACATATTATATTTATAATCGAATACATTATTTGTATAGTATTGAATTTAATTAAAATATATTTTAATACACATTATAAACTTTTATTGGCATACTTTTAAGTCATCTGCTTACATTGGGACTTTAGTCCGTTTTTAATAGAAAATAAATAAATAAACGAATATTATTACATTAAATTTTGTACCAGATTTTATAATATAACTGATTACACATATGTTTGTTATCACAATCTTTATTTGTATCTATATTATATTATAATATTTTGTATTAATTATTTAATAATTCAACAAATTATTTTGTGACATTAAAAACTTATACCGCGTATTATTGTATAGTACCTGTCACATATTCTTATCCTCACTATACGCGGTAAACATAGTTACGAATTATTTGATATTTTAAATAGTTTGCGGACGTTTTGCAAGGAAAATGTCCCTCGAATATTTCCGTTGTTTGATACAAAACAGTATTTCAATGACGGCAAAATTATTTTAATAGTTAAACTCTTTAAATAGTTTTCCACCGCAACCGACTCTGGAGGCTCGTCAATGCGCTGTGCTCATTATGAATTTCCGTCGTTGGTAAAAGTAGTTGCTTCCTAAAAGTTTAATCGTCCTATCCGTTTCCATTACGTTGTTTTTCTTCAATTTCGTGTCGCCCAGTTTCGTTTTATTACGCTCGTATAAATGACCGCAACAATAATAACATAATACAACAACATAATAATAATATGCTGCTAGTTTCGTTATTATTCGTAAATTATTTTCATTTTATTCATTTGAACATTATTTAGTATTCACGTCTCAATAAATAAAAACTATCTAAATTTATAATAATATTATTATTACGTTCTGTATCTCTAATCACTCTGCACAGTCAGCATAGAGTATTAGAGTCGGACGTGCGTTCACGTAGACGTGAGTTTGAAAAGTTTCGATTGAAAACTTCTCATGAAATATGATAAGTTTCAAAGTCTGCGAAATTAACAATTTTCAACGTTTTAATTTTAGTTCAGAGACTTTAGAATATTATTGATTTTTTTTTATTTTTTTTTTTTTTTTAGTACCTAGTTATTTATAATAATATATTGATAAAATTATAACTTTCAAAAAGTCTATAAAAGTGTTTGGTACAATTATTTTTTAAATAATAACAAATATTATACATTTTGTTTTGATTAGGCTAAAAATATACATATTATTAAAACCAATATTTTTTTTTAAAAAAACGCCATAAATAAATTTTCCATGTATAATATTTATTGCTGAGTGCTTGTGGATAATACTTTATTTAAATAAAATAAAACCCAAATCCAAAAAAAAAATTACTTTTATTTAAACAAATACGTATTTCGATAACAACAATGTTATACCATCTTCAGTGCAAAACACAGACCGAATTTGTATTTCGTCTGCCTGCAGTCTGCGTTTTGCACTGAAGATGGTACCTAACATTGTTATCGAAATACGTATTTGCTTAAATAAAAGCAATTTTTTTTGTGGATTTGGGTTTTATTTAATTTAAATTCAATGAATAATTTCTAATGGTTTTAAAAACGTGAAAATTTATATTTCTGCTTGTTGGCAAACGAATTTAAATGCAATTTTTCCCACATAAAATAATATTGGCATGCGTGGGTAAAACGACATAATATTATTCAATACATAATTTATTGTGTATAGGCCAAGTAGACTTGTGGACTCAAGAATCACAGGGGTGCCGATGCAATCACGATTTAGCCCGACAAGATTGTGCTTGCTGTGTGCCTCAAGGCGGATGCCAGTGCGGATCACTAGCGCCGAACCGTTGTGCGCAATGCGGATTGGAACAACATTGTACAAACAGTACGTATACGTTTCAAATAATAATAGGTAATTGTAAAAACTCATTTAGTTAACCCTAACCACGTCGTTATTTACAATAATACGTTAAAACGTATAGTTAAACAAATATTATGGTTTTCGTTCTTATATTTACATGGGGTAATATTATTATTATTTATTATGAATAATATGGTATTGGCGCAATCATTTGTTTTTCGTTTTAATATATTTTTATTATAAAATCGTGAGATTATTATATATTATCTTAATAATTCATTTTTTTTTTTTTTGTCATTGAAATAAATAAATATATATATATTTCGACAATATTATCTAATATTATTTTTTGGTAATGTAAAAATACGATAATCTTAAATAAATTGAAAAATTCATCTATATGTGATATCATAATAAATGTTGTCGTTTATTGTTTTCTAAAAAGTCAAGTTTACATTTTTATAACCAATACAGATTTTTGTTGGAATTTAAGTATAAGAATTGGATCAATATATTTTAATGTATTCTAGGCAATTAATTTACTATTGATTGGCTAGACTCTCCGAGTGTATACTGTATATATACTTAATCGAAATTGAGTAATAGTCGAGATAAAATGGTTGAGTCGTAAACTCATAGAATAATCGAAACGGATTTATACATTATTATGATTGTGGTGAGGCTTTAGATGTAAACCTCATGCATAAATAGCTACCTACTCAAATACTATATCTATTTATTTAATATTATCATAATCAACTCAACTCAACTTATACTTCATAACACTATTACTACTCCACAAAGACTCAAATAATAGTGTATTAACTATTAATATTAAATTAGTTTATGGTTGATAATAATATTAAATTTCAAAGTTTTACAGTTAAATGTGTTGTGTAAAGTGTAATGTGAACGCAGATTTTTAGTTTCCATTGCATAAAGAAATACAAAATTGATATAATAGGATCTCTATCCTTGTTTCCAAAGCCGATTGGCGTAATAGAAATAAGCCAACGGATTTCCTTGATTTGATAGTAACAACCAAAAATGTACCTAATTTTAATGTAAAGAAATTACAATAATTAATTGACATTTTCAAAATTGTATCACTAACCGTAAACAATTATTCGGATAAAATTTTGTACGAGAAACAAAAATACATCAAGATTTTCTATTACTACATGTTTTAAACCCCACTTTTCACCGATGACAATAAAATGGTAAAATATTTCTATCGTCATAAGATGATAGGGGAAAGATTATATACTATATTCAAGGTATTTAATAAAAAAAAACTTCTGATATGAACCATTCACACAATGTTTTGCGGGCTTTACAGACGCGTGCGTCCACATATAATATGAGTACTTGAGCATTTCATAAGTGCATGTCGAGTACTTATGCACATACAGATAATAAGGAGTAGGGATTGCTATTCGTTCCCAACTAATAATAATAATATTAATAATAAAAGAAAATAATTATAATTATTATTATTATCTGCAGAACTATAATATTTATAGGACATTTGCATTAATATGCACAGCGTAAAAGGGTACGAGATCGCCATATTATTATTATTATTATTATTATTCCCTAATATATAACTTCCCTATATATGTCATAATTTTATAAAACTGTCATAATTATATGACCCAAAAACCAAATACCTTCAATTGCACAAACCATAATAATATTATGCCAGATTAAAGTCAATGTAATATCGGCTTCGTATCGTCAATAAATCAACAGAATAATATGGTATTATTTTTAGTCACACTATTTGGAACTTGCTCTATATTTATAATGAATATAGCTTTTAGGAGGAAACTGGATAAAATAAACGACACACAGCATCAGTGCGATCGTGAAATTATTATCATAGTAGCGGTCGTTGCATAAAAAAGATCAATAAGTGAGCAGCGACTTGCCAATAGTTGTTTTTTAACATATTGTATTTGTATAGAGTATAACGTATAATAATTATAAAATAACCTACTATAATATATTTTAGAATGTGATTATGATGAATTATGAAAAATATACGACTCGTGGTTATCTAGATTTTTATTGCCTAAAGTCTAAACGAAATATATTATAATATGTTTATGATAACGTGAATAATCCGAACAAAATTTTACATTTTAATTTATTTTTATATTTATTTTTATTAAAACTCATTCGTTAAATCGTCATGAATTATATTTTATAAAATATATTATATTTTAAGACTATTTTTTTCTATTATTATTATTATTAATATTTATTTTTTATTGATGAAAATAAAATATTCCTATATTTGCATAGTAAGTAGGCAGGTATTTCATCATTGAACCTGGATAATATTATCATATATTATATAAACATTTAATTAATTTACTAAATATCAGGTTTAATACGCAATTAGCGTTCAATTAAAAACACGATCCAGTCAAGTAATAATTAAATTTGTTAATATTACATATTATTATCTATATGTAATTCAATAAACCTTTGTGGAATAATATTATATTATTTATAGTTTATAGCTAATTGATATTGTTAATTTTGGAAATGTATTCATGTTTCAAATCACAAAAATAATACAATATTATTATAATAATTAATAATTGTAATTACAAGTTTCAACAAAATGAATGTAATTTATGATTATATCGTGTAGATAGTAATATTATATTTTTGCACGCCAATTTTATTGCACGTTAAATAAATTTATTCATAACAATATAAGTATAATATTATACATTTTCATTATACGATATATTATTATAATTATATACCAATGCGATTTACCAAAACTCATTAAACTTATATAAACTAATTAATATTTTATTTATTTTTTCGTAAAATATATTATTATATTAATTAACGTATATTTTTTTATATCTCGTAGATGTATTATTATCTATACCTCCTAATCGTACGGTTAATAATTATACGACAACTATTACTAAATTGATATAACTATTTCATTCGTAATCGATTTCGTAACTTGATGACGTTCTGTTCGGTAGGTAATTGATTTAAATAATGTGTGTTTATATTTTATATACGTATATACAATGCAAGAGTGCACAAAGGCTTCGGACCTACTCTCTATAAGTTTGGCGGTACGTCCCCGACATAATATTAAACTTTACATTATTTAGAAGTAGAATTACTGTTCAATGTTCATTTACAAAACGATGCTCGTGTACTGAATGGATGTTTCCGTTTTGAATAGATCAGAGTGAAAGTGTACACTATAATAATAATAATAATATTGTGTGTAGTTGGTCGTGCAATTAGCGTACAATAATCACAGCGGTGCTCGTATAGCCTCTCGAGTAGCTTACGTTCCGTCTCGGGTTGAAATCTTGACGACCAGCTCTGTGGTTACAAAATAATTACTCTGTTTGAATATTACTCGTGCGGGTTAATTAATTTTTCAGTACGTTCAAAATAATATATTATCATACGTACAACGAGTAAACATTGGAATTTTTAAGAATGACAACTAGCAATATTTCTACGCCATTATACTTGGATATTATTCACCGAAAAGCTCATTTATTCCATTCACCAATCTGAAATTATCTCCTAAATATGTTGATCACAAAGATATTGTCGTAGAATAATATGCATTAAAGACGTCATCGCGATATGATCTACTGTTCAATCTATTTATAAGCCAATATTGCTGTCACGAACAATGAAATTGTCAGAACAAAGGATTTCGTATAATATATATATATATATATATCTTTTTTTTTATTGTGTTCTATGTTTGTATTCAATACGCAAACTTTGATCATTAAAATCGCCAAAAATATAGCACATTATCCTTAAATTATGCGCTATATAAAATGAGAATACAAACCAAAAAAATATAACGATTTATTAAAAATGAAAAATGTAATAGTATCATTTAAAATAAATGTGCTCATGCCGAATAGATTCCGACATAAAGTTCCTAGCAGTAATAATAAATAGTAAAATATATTATAGTAATAATTTTTAATATTTATGATTATGTCATTATACGTATTAATATAATTATATCGTGTATTATAAATTTTCGAATTCATTAATTTCATAAACATTTAACGCATAACATTCTATTTAAAATATAAAAATAATACTCGTATTTAAATTGAAATGTAATAATTTTTACTGATATTGAAATAATATGCGCATTCTCTGAAAACATAAAATGATTAAATTGAAATTATTCATTTGTAAAAACAAAACAAAAAATGTTAAGCATTGTGTATTTTATATTAATATTAAAATAATATAAATAATCTTTTGTTTTTTATAAATTTTTTTTTTTTTTTTTTTTTTTTTTTGTTATGATAATTAAAATAAAAATCAATACGAGGGTTAACATTTAAAGATGTCTACAATAATACATTTGTCCAATGAAAGAAGAAACATCATGTTTAACTTGTTTTTTTTCAAAAAATTTTATCAAATATTTTCAAATAAATTGTTACTTTAAAATATTAAAAAATAGTCCATTTAATTAAAAGTAATTTTTGGCAGTGCGTTTTGTTATAATATAAATTATAAACATTTTTTTACTATTAAAAAAATGCACAATTTTTTTTTTTTTTTTTTAGTGACACTAATTTTATATTTAATAAATAATTTTGGGTTATAGCCATAATTTAGATATAAAATAATATACTATGTAGTTAGTTACGATAACAGTATAATAATTGAGTTTCATTTACTGTTAAGTCAACCAAATTTTATTCACCTCCATAATATTTATTGTAATAACTATTCTTTTGTATGTGGGATGTGGTATTTATCTCTTTTTTCTTTAACGTAAGATATTAATTATTTCGAAAAATAAGTTACTTTAATATAATATAATATTATTTTGAACATTCTACAAAAAAATGTTATGTATACCAACTTAAATCATCAAACTTGGTTCCATACGAGCTATTCTTTATATAAATTTATTTCCCTGTAATGTGTAACTTTACTGTGTTCGTTTCCAGAGTAGTATTATTTCCAATTTGCCAACGATAAATTGATGACACTACTATTATAGCCTAAAACTATAAGTTGAGTAATAACATCACTCAAACTGAACTAACTACACTTTCCTTTACTCGAAATTTACGAGGAATTAATTTATCAAAAATTAGGAAAATCTCGATTTGAGCACCATATTTTCACGAAAAATAAAAAATAAAGTCATTTCTATAGTTTTTATTTATGTTTCAGTGTGCAATATTACCATAAAAGCAGACCTGCTGTTGGCCCGTTCGAATTCCACGTTTGGTCAAATAAAATCTCCAGCGCTATCGGGACCAAATTCCTGCTGGTACACTTTGGATCCAGGATTCGACAGACGCGTAGAACTGCAAGTATACAGACTAGTCAATACTGGTCACTTTAATGGTTCTAGGTAAGTAGAAATAAATAATGTTCTTGTGTAAACGTAGAATGTGACGTTATTATTTTGTGCAAATTATTCTAATAGAAAAATAGCTTACTACCGGTGTAAATTAAAGAAGAAAAAAAGAACGTGTATTATAATATATTCTATAAACAATTACTATATTATATTTCTAAAATATTAATAGATAAATTCATTCAATTTTAATTAAGTAAATACTATTTAAAAATAAAATCTAGTTATCTGGTATATATATATAATTAGATAATCCATTATATATGTAGCGTCAATCTTCCGGTGATGTTCTCTTCCATCGAAATGTCAATTACACGAACATTAAATGACATAGAGAATTTCACTGTCAAAATATAATATTTAGTGAGGTCACTGACATAACAGTTGACGTGGCCCCCAGTTTCATTTATATTTCATAAATTAAATTTTTAAAGTAAAAAAAAAAAAATAATAATAATAATAATTATAACGATACAATGCGATGCGATGATAATTCGAACAATACATTTTCAATCAAAATTAATTAAAATAATTTTCCCTTAAGATAAACATTTTATAAATTATGGAATTATGATTTAAATTTAAATTTAATTGACTAATCTAATTATTACAATGATCGATATTAATTTTCGAAACAATAATAAACAAACAGATGAAAATATGTTACCATAATAGAAATTTTAGTTTCTAGAAAATTATTTAAGTAGGTATTCAATATTAAATTTACACAGAACTCCCTGACATTTGACAATGTCATTTTATAATAATTATATTCATTATATTATTATATTTTAATTTGTGAATAATTTAATAATATTATAATGGTATATTTTTTAACGTTATTTAGATAAAATTAAATAAATATAATGTACCAACGTACACTATATTCTATTATTATATCATAATAACGTGAAAATCAATTAATATAATATTATTTTACAATTATATATAATAATATATAATAATTATGATAACTATTTATGTAACTGTAAAATTTGCTAATTATTTATAATAATTCATATTATTAAAATTATATTAACATACATTCGCCGTACGGATGTCTACATGAATATAAACAATATTTCATGTATGCAATGAAAAGAAGAAGAAATATTTATATTTATAAAGTGCAAACATTTATTTAAAAAACAAAAACAAATAAAATAAAGGAGGACAATTGAAAATACTACATTTGGATTTTTGTAGTTTCTTAGTAATGTATAGATTAAGGAGAGGAAAATAAGTATAAATTGTTTGAAAATAAAAATAATGTCCGGAAGTTGTAACCGCAAATGTGTAAGTTGCACACAGCGACTATTTGGCGCCTGATAAGATCGAGTTTCTAAAAATGTTGATAAATAGTAGGAAGAGAAATATTTCTGTGCCAAAATTTAAAGGTTTTTTTTTTGGAGGTATTGTCATGTTTGTTTACCGATCGTATTCAATTACTATATTCGTCGTATGCGAATAACGTTCAATTTAAATCAGATAAAATGTAGTAAACGACTTTTTGAAGTTATGTTAAAATAAAAAACTAAAGTGTTCAACAACAATAGTAATTATCTTTTGGCTAATTTGATTGATAACAATATCATCCGTAACGATGGAATAAAAGATTTTTATCAGAAATAAAAGATTTTTAATAATGTTTCGTTCGGCTTATGGCAATAATATTTTAATATTAATTTCCTTTTTTTTTTTTTTTTTTTTTTAACTGAAGTATTATCTAATGGGTAGATTTTATAAAAATAATATTCTTTATTTTACTCGTTATTGTGAAAACTTGGTTGGAGAAACAAAGCAAATTAGTGAAAAATAAATACAATTAATATTTTATTGCAGAAAAAACAATGTTTGTAATGTGATATCTAAATCAAATACGATAACGATATTTCATAAAATTTAAAAAATGTACTTCTTTTTGAGACGAAAATATATTATAATGAAACAATAAAAATACTAATTCGCATAGGAAAATATTTATTATTATTCATACGATATTTGTGTGATTTCTTAGATCTATTTATTAATTGTAATATTCCCACAAAATGCATTTTAAATTCTCTTTTTACTAATAACCATTAGTTAGGTAATTCATTTAATATATAACATTACGTAGTTGAATTGAATATAAAACAATGATTAACCATAATGAGTTTTATAGCCCTCTGTACATTCCGCCACAATACTTTCCTATCAATTTATGACATAGGTGTGAATAAAAATCATGTAATAATATATAAATTATTATAATATGCGTGTGTAAAGTTTTGAATAATATTAATTAAAATAAATAATGACAAAAATAAATTAGCAGAAATATAATTTTTTTTTTTTTGTGAAACTTTTTCTCAGTGACTTTATTTTGTCCGCCGGTGAATGAATTATTTTTATAATATACGGGAGTTTGATTCTGAGAAACTCTCGGGAATATTAATATAATAATATAATTTTTATAATGTATATATTATTGCGGCTCGAGGGTGAAATAAAATCCCTTGGAAACTTAATTATCTCCTCATTTTTAATTTATATTTCATCGCACTTTGACGGTTATTGAATCGGAACCTACGCGCGTCTTCTTGGTGAAATTTATTTGCTTATCCAAACATTGCACACATTAGCAAAGGCGGAGACTTTGTAGAATTTCCGTGGGATATGAATTATTCATAGTAAAATAAAAGCAGGATTGAAAAAAAAATGCCGCGAATAAAAATATTTAATACGAGAAATAATCACTGCATTGGTTGTGTGTTGAAAATTCTGTAGGAATAAAAAGCTGTTAGGATTTTGCATTAGGTGCCTATATAATATTTTAAGATAATTTTAATATTTTATTTTTTTATTTCTAGACTTATCAGTTATCAGTGAACTAACATTTACCAGAAGGAATATAATATAAATTATCGGATTTTTTCGAAAAATCGAACAACGACTTTTATTTGAATACCTGCTAATAACTATGGCCTTCTTGCTATGGTTATTAATTTATTAATATTATCATTTTTTTAAAGTTTACAGTTTTAAGGTTTCATTCAATACAAAAGAATAATATATTATTTTTTTTTTTAAAAAAAACATACAAATTTGTATATCCTTATTTGAATTTTTTATCTATAAATATTTGATATTTTCATATAATCATAGTATGCAATAATATAATACCTAGGTATATAATATATTTTTATTAGGTAGGTAACATTCAATTTAACGTTTCTCAATTAGAAATACTAATGTATACCAATCAGTGGCGCCGAGTACATATGCCAAGTGGAGCAATGGCTCCACTTCTTTTTGGGGTGGTAGGTGGATTGTGGCTTCTGGCATTATGGGTGGAAGTAGAAGAGTCGTCAACGGTGTTTTATTTCGAAAAAAAATTTGCGCAGGGGTCCCCTATAAAATGCGTTTTTAATTTTTAGCTGAGAACAAAATAAAATTTCTTTCTAAATTATACATATTGGAGGAGATAGAAAAATTTGAATTTTTTATAGATTACATTGAATGTAATGGTAAATTTCGTATATAAAAAATTCTAAGTGTTTCATTTCAAAAAAAATTTGCGCAGGGGTACCCCTTTAAATG
>JAIUCT010000026.1:1858019-1902296 GCA_021307375.1 Tetraneura akinire
ATTATTAAAAATATTGCGTTTGTGTTTCATATTCCCGGAGAACTATACTATAATTTACATTATTTATATATTTTTTTTGTTGTGAATTTTTATTTTGATTATCTATATATTGTTTCATAAATAAGTTCTGAGTCTGATGATTTTACTAAAAAACGTGTATTTAAAGGTGGTGCACAAAAAGTACTAAAATTATCATAATACAGAAAAAGTAACAGATATCATTAAAGTCACCAAGTAGGTTCATAATATTTCATATTTTTTGTCATAAATAATATATGGCGCGTACTATGTATTTGTTATGTGAACTTTTATATATAATAGGTAATAATCCGAATATGCGTGTAGTTAATTATCAAAGTTTCAATAATTTTATTTAATGTATCATATAATATATCACACTACCAGTAGACACAACAGGAAAAATAACAATTTTGTGTGTTGTCTTTTGTTATATAGAAACTTGTAATTTATCCCCTTATTTTTTAATAGTTTTTTTAATATCTTTCTTTTAATTATAAGAAATGTATAATTTATATGTAAAATGTGTATTTTAATATGAAAGTTTCAATAATTTTATTTAATGTATCAAATAATATATCACACTATACCAGTAGACACAACAGGACCATAACTCGATAAATAACAATTTTGTGTTTTGTTATATAGGAACTTGTAATTTATCCCCTTATTTTTTAATAGTTTTTTTAACATCATTCTCTTAATTATAAGAAATTTATTATGTATACAGTACATTATACATCTACATCTACATTGCGATGCTCTTACTTGGGCTTTACATGGATATTTTATGACAACGACTAAATTAGTTAAAATCGATTCATTAACGGGTAAAAAACTAAAATGGTGACAACAAAATTACATATAATATATATATACTCGTATATATAATTACTACTTATGTATTCATTTTTTTCTGCATATTTTTTCATTAATTAAATAAACATCAAATCTTTGATCCCAGGTAGAAAGGGCTTAAGTCATTTTTTGACACAAATTTTTGTTTTTCACTATAATTATTGTGTATTTTTCGCTTGATTTTTTGATCCAGGTAGCATAAGTCAGAAATTAATATTTTTCATATTATAAAGAAAATAAAAAGGGCATACCTATCTCAACATTACACACTTTTTTTTTGGTTAAAAGGGCATATGAGGTGTATGATGACTTGTCTTTTTTATCATTTTATTAGTTAGGTATAAATGGCTTAAGATGACTTACGACTTTTGTTACCTATATCATATTATAATGGCTTAAGTCAAGAAACAGTATTTATATTCATTATCATAATAAATTAAAATATTATAATATAGACATAGGTATAGACATATATTATAATATAGTACTAGCTATATAATATCATTTTTATTATTTACGTAAACAAGTTTGACACGTGTACTTAATATTAGATAAAAATAAAAATAAGTAGTTATTTATATTAATCATAATAATATAATGTTGTTATTTTAATCAATTTATCATTATTATTATTTGTTCATTCCAAAAACTTCATTGACTTTAGTAGTTAAATCAATAGTCACATTGTTTTCATGGTTTCACTTTCAATTTTTGATATATTATTTAATTATTATACGTAAGTTCAAATAAAGACCAATATATTATTTAAGTTATTATAATAAAATTCAAAAATGAAAAAACGTGCATTACGAATAATTGAAATGACTAAAAAGAAACTAACTTTATCAAATGATATTGGTAAGTAGAATATTATATTAAATATGAATACGATTTTATTACATTCCTTACGTACTGTAACAAATTATATAATAATAAATAAAACAAATGATTAACAGATGAATATGATATAGACAATAATTTTGATCTCGATCAAGATTATATACCAGAATCATCAGATAATGAATCTGATTTATCAGGTCACAGAGAAGAAATTCAAACACTAACGAACGAATCATTTATTCAAGATATAATAAATGATAACTCGAATAATATTATGAAGGTACTTAATACTTAAATTAATTAATATTTTAATTTCAAATTTATAACCTAATGTTTAAATATCATTATGCAATAAACAATAATAAATTATATTTATGTACTATAATAATATAATAAGTAATTGATAAAAATTATTTTATAATATTATATATATATATATATGTATTTTATTATTACATTATAGATATTGAACAAAATGAATTTGAAGTTCCAGCTGGCGGAAATTTAACTGTTTTAAATAATTTAGGTTAGTATTAAATTTAATGCATACCTAATTTAAAAGTTTTATTATTTTTTTTAAAAGTTAAAAATTGTAACTAAGTACTATAAAAAATTAATATTTTTTTAATGTCAATTTCATAAAATTTACAAATCTGTAGTATTTACTATAATCCAATTATATCAATATTTATTGATTTATAATAATTTTTTGAAGTAAAATAATTTTTTTCTGAGTATCTATTACATTATATTAAACAAAATAATTTGACATTTTAAACTGTTTAATGCTTTAATTTAATTGTAATAATAAACTAGTTTAAATGAAGCTGAAGATTTTAAAGTCTTAAATTTAAGAAGAAGAAACAAAAGTATGGACAACATCATTAATTTAAAAAATACTTATAATGCTTCAGTACCAATTTCTAAAGAAAAAAAACAAGATCTTCTTGACATACTCCCGTTAATTCCAAATGTGTATCATGAATTTTATAAAAAACCTTACAACTAATGAAGAAGAAAATGCAATAGATGATCCAGATCTGTATGATACTGATTATGATTAATATTATTATTTTTTATATGTATTTAATAATTATTAACATGATAAAAATTAATAATTATTTAGGTACTTATTTGATTTTTTTTTATTATGTGAAATTAGAATAATTATGATTTTAAAGAAAACACAATTGTAAAAAAAAATAAAGGAATATTTTAAAATTTAATATATATTTATTTATTTCAAACTTTAAATATGTAATTTAATATAGGATTTAAGTCCTTACAAGGTATTGTGAAATGGCTTAAGTCATTATCAAAAGGACTTATGTCAAAAATATTAAAATACAAAGGACTTATGTACAATTATTTCATAATAAAATTATGTGAGACTAAATCAAACATTACTATCAAATAGTGCTACATTTTTTGAAAATTAGACAATTTTCAATTTAGGCTATTATATAATTATTACAGCAAAATAATTTTTTAAACTTTCAAACACTTGTACTGAAAACCTACAAAATTTGACTCATGCCCTTTCTACCTGGGACCAAAGAAATAGTAACCTATAGGTTAGGTTTTTTAAAACGCCCAGTATGTACCGGTCTTTGATTCTATTACATTGGTACCTATTGGTGTCCACCTATAATTTGGGGGGGGGATAAAACTTCATAATATGACAGTACAATGGTTCGAGGTCATATCATACGGTTGTTTTGCACGTGTATGATATGACCTCATACATGCAAATATATACCACATAAGTAATTACTTCCCTAACTGCAAACACCGATTTTGTCATATCCCGTGCGTTACTAAAGCATAACGCAAGAGATCATATAGTCATATCAAACTCATATGTTGATTATGACATAACGCATTAGCCAGTCATAACACACTCGTGTGTTGTCATGACCTCAAAGCCTCAAACAATGCGTTGTACATATATGCAATAAGAATCGTCATATCCTAGCGTAATCATAAGTATACAACCCCCCCCAAACACCACCACCCCTACACCTTACCACCAAACAACCATCCCTACACATTACCTCCCACACCATCACCCCACACACCTACACCTTAACTTAACACCTTACCTCCACCACTACAACCCTACAAACCCACCACCTACAGACTTTACCCCCAACCCTACCACAACCACCACACAACCACCCTCACACTTTAATCACACCCTAACTAACTACACCTTACCTTCACACCTTACCAGCACACCTACACCTTACTATCACTCTACAACCCCACACCCTATTCCAACACCCCCATATCCACACCACCACACCCTATATAGTTTGTCCATGATATTAAGAGTAGTATAAAAAGTTGGTTACAATTATCTTTTAATACGTTACATGCTCAACAATAGTATAAAACTATAAACGAATCATTTTATCAATTAATAATATTAAGTTATGATGTGAAAATAAAAAATGTTTAAGATTATCCATGAAATTCTTATATAAATTGTTGGTATTTTAAATAAGATAAAATTAAGTAAATTTTTTATTTATATAAAATTCCGAAAATATAATGTAAAAACAAAATCCTATTATAATTATTAAAAAAATATATATCAAGAGCAGTAATTAATTTCTAACATTCACAAAACATTTATTTTGACGATTCGTAATAATTATGATTACCTATATCAAAAATAATACTTTTTCCTGGTTGATCAACATAACTGCTACGTTAACGATACAAATATAAAAATAATATAATAAAATAAGGTACCTGGTACATACCATGTTAGACAAACTGATACTGCCCTCCTGGAGTCCTCGCTCTTGTACTTTGAACATTATACATTGCTGGATCCTGGATGCTGGAACCTGGATAGTGGACACTAGCCACGATACAAATCTAATATATTGACTTACCTGTACCTATATAAATAAAATTGGTACCTAAGGTATATTTTATAAAGTTTTATTTTTCAATATTTAAAAGTATTGGTTTCAAAAAAGATATAAACAACAAAATTTAATATTTAATTATTATTTTCACAAAAATTATATTACTTTGAGTTCTTTAATAAAAAAAATTTATTAGATACTTAACTAAATATTTAATGTAATGTGTAAATTATACATATTTTTAAAACAGAATTTATAAAACATTAAATTGTATACCTACTACGTAGGGTGTTGTATTAGATTTAATAATATCCTTAGGTACCAAGTTAATAATATTTTTTATGTAATCTTAATTTGATACTAAATTTAAATAATAAAGTATAGGTATCAAAACTCTGAATTATGGTTATTTTAGGGTGACCATATTATGAAAATAAAAAAAACGGGACTTCCCCCCCCCACGAAATAAACCCTCAGCCATATACATTCACTATTCACACATATGCACACAAATTTCGAGAGTAAAAGCCCAAATCTCTGTCATAATATCATAAGCAATTATCTTGTTATTACTTTACCCTTTTTAGTAAAATAACCTAAATAATAAAATATTTTCTCTTAATTATACATCAAACGACACACGTTGTATTTCATTTGCATTTTATATTTTTTTCATATATAGATACTTTATTTACAAACATTAATACGATTATTATATAATAAATAGGTAATATTGAAATTAAAACGGGACAATCTTCTAAAAACGGAATAAAAAGTGTTCCATTCGAAGTTTGACGGGACGAGACGTGATGATCAAAAAAGGGATAATCCAGATTTAAACGGGGGGTCTGGTCACCCTAGGTTATTTTGTAGATTATTACGTAGGTACTAGTAATAAATATAATATATTTTATTATACCTATAATAATCTTGAATTGATATTGGTATAGTGTAAAATTATAAATAATAAGTGAAATTAAAAACTAACTTCAATAATCAAAACCACAGTTTAACAATTTTTCTAAATGTCTAAAATATGTCAATAACTGTGTAATATTTATGTCACCCTATGAAATTTAATAGAAAAACAAAGCAAAAAAATTAAGGAGAGAAGTGATAATTACAATTATTTTCATAGATTTTTAATTCATTATATTATTATGAATTAAAGTGACAAACACAATTATTGAATAATATAATAATTAATATAAATTATTTAAAATTTAAAATATAAATAATAAAAAAAATTATATATGTACTTAATTAATAAATTTACAGATTGAATATTATTTTTAAATTTTAAATTTTAAATAAAACATATTAATTTAATCAAACTACAGGCATTAAAATTACATTATTTAATAATAGTAAAAAATAATAATACAACACAAATTTTTATCTTTTATTTCAAATACAAATGTTTAAAAATATTATTTATTGTATGGTTTATTACTATATTTTTATAATATTTGACTAACCTTATTATAATGTCCAGCACGCATTCATTTGCATTTTCTTATCAATTGACGAGTACGACGTGGTTCCAGTTTGACTCATTTTTGACTATTCATTTGATTGTATACTTGTAACTAGGTAAAAATAAATAAATTGTTTAAAATGTATAACAATAAAACGTTTATAAAGATAAAATATTAAATAAAATAAAAAAAAATAATAATAACTATAATATGATGTTCTATCTCCATAAAATATTGATATATAATGTTGATTAATGGCTAATTGGTTTCGTGATATAAATTATTGTATTATTTAAAAAAATAAATATTTTGTAATAATTAGAAAATATATAAATACTTATTATAGATTATTAATTTTACTAATATATCAACTTTAAAAAATTATGTAATAAATATCGAGAATGGAGATTTTTGTAATTTTTTGAAAAAACGTTAACCAATATGGTTTCACAATATAACAACCAATATTAATTAACTATTTAAAATTATATTAAAAACTTAAAACTTAAAATAAAATAAATACCTGCCTAATAATTTTACAGGATTATTGATTATTATTTATAATTTTAAATATGTGTATATTACGTATTTTATTCATATTGTCTTTGAAATTATTTTATTTATCAATTATAATAAATATGTTAATACACAACGAAGTTATATTATCTTTTATATTAATTATATAAAATATTATTTACTATTTTTTCATAATATTTCGCTTACCTTCATTGTAATGTCCAGCACGGAAAATCCATTTCCTTTGCAGTCGACGGTTATTGAATTCACCATGTATTGTAATACTTTATTCTACTTTGGCTCATTTTCGACTAGGTATTCATTTCATTAACTACCTTGTATAACGACGTAAAAATAAATAAAATGTTAAAATATTATAACAATAAAACGTGTGTATAAAATAAACACATATAATATAAAAACTATAATTATAAAATAAAAACGTTTGAAATTTGTAAAAATATTACAATAACTATATACTGCTCCATCGCCATAGAATATAGATATAATATATAAACGTATAATGTATAGTTTCATAACAGCTGTTTAGTTTTTAGGACATAGATTTATTGCACCGTTGAAATAAATACAGCTATAAAGAAAAATTGATCTGTGTATTTTTGTAACTTTTTGGAAATAAGTTAATCGATAAGTGAAGATAAGAAATAAGAATATAATTTATAGAATTCAAACTACAAAATTAACAATTTTATTAAATATAATGTTAAATTTTTTAAGAATAATCTTAAATATCTATAGATAAAATTAAAAATGTTAAAAAATTACAAGAGTTCTATATTTTCACGTCTTTACTTTCAATATTGCCTGATCATTAAATTATCGTAAAATATAGAAATTATGTTATAATAAATTCAGAAATATTATAAACTTTAAACCAGTGGTTCCCAACCTTTTTGGTATTACGGACCACTAAGAGAACTTCCGATACATCACGGACCACCAAATTTTATACCTTATTTTTCTTATAAATAAGAATAATTTTTTTCACATATTTTAGGACTATGTAATATCAGGGGCGGTTCCAGAGACTTGGTTGGGGGTTGTCAAGTCAAAATTTTGGGATAATTTTATAACAAAAAAAACACAAATATTTACTATCATATTTATACGTAATAATGTAATTTTGTTTTTAACAGTTTACAATTTTTTTAAATACGGTCCTGGTTGGGGGCCGTGGCCCTTTGCCCCCCACCCTCGAACCGCCCCTGTGTAATATGAATTTATAAATAAACGACGTACTATACACGATTGTCAATAATTATTGTTATGCCTCAAAGGAAAATTAAATTATTAAAATATTTTTACATTTTTTAAGTGTGACTCGCGGAGTCGCGGACCACCTCACAATAGCTCGCGGACCACCAGTGGTCCGCGGGCCATAGGTTAGGAACCTATGATTTATAAGAACACAATATTAATTGCATAATATAATAATTAAAAATTAATATTACCTATGTAAAATTTAAAATTTAATTAAAAACTACAAAAATTAAATAAATAAATTTACAGATTGAATATTATATTTAGTTTTATATTTCATTCATATTTTCTTTAAAATTATTGTATTTAACAAATGTAATAAATATAGTAATACACAGGGAAATTATTATCTTTTATTTAAAATATTATTAATACTATCTTTGTATAATTTCTTCACTTACCTTTATTATAATGTCCAGCACGGAATTTGCATTTCCTTAGCAGTTGACGATTGTTGAATTGACGATTACTTTCATACGTGATTGAATAATATTTTGACTCATTTTCGACTATTCTTTTATTAATAAACTTGCAACTACGTTAAAATAAATAAAATGTTAAAAAAAAAGTATAACATAAAAATGTTTACACGAGTATATATAAAAATAATAATAAAATAAAATATAAGCGACGCAAATTTTTATAAAATATTATAATAATTATAAATTATGCCCATCGCCATAGAGTATAAATGTATAATAGATGTAAAATACTATAATGTACCTAAACGGCTGATGCGTTCGATGACATAGAATAATAATTATTGTATTATTGAAATAAATAATAATAATCCATACATAGAATAGGTATTAGAGAATATACATTATCAATTTTAAATAGCGATAAAAAAATTTAGACTGAAGATTTTTGTAACTTTTTAAAATTACGTTAATGAGCAATATGATATTATGCTTCAATAAAATTTTTAGACCTTAAAAACCAAAATTGCCAATTTAATTAAACATATGGTAAAAATATTGATAAATTAAAAGAACAAGAAGCCATACAAAAAATAGGTTTTCGATTACAATTTACATTGTAAAATGTATTGTATATTAAGTATATTTACATATTACTTAACATCATATCAAAATATTAGAAAAATCCCTAGTCTCAATTTTTTTTTATAGCTGTTTAAAGTTGATATTTTTAGTTTAAACGAAAACCTTAGAATCCTTACGAGTATTATTCTTATTATTTCTCAATACTTTTACCATAAAAATTAATAGAAAAGCCAAAAAATTTGGGAAATGTTTGAAGTAAAATTGTTCTATCAATTTTTCTAAATATGTAAATAATTGTGAAATGTGTTATCCAATGCAATTTAATAGAACAATAAAACAATAAATTAAGGGTAAAGATAATAATTATTTAATACATAGTAACTGTAATGATTGAAGATTGAACACACTTTAAGTGCATATAAACAATTTTACTTGTCTAAAAGCATTAATAAGTCTATCATATCATATGAAGTCCGTACATTTAAAATGATTATATTACGTATAATAAATTCAGGAAGTCTAAACGAACACATTATTTTATTACATAATGATGTAAGAATTAAAAATTAATATTACCTAACCATGTAAAATTTAAAATTATAAACTACAAAAATTAAATAGATCAATTTACAAATTGAATATTATATTTAGTTTTATATTTGTAGGTACATATTATTTTATTCGCATTATCTTTCAAATTATTATATTTAACAATTATAATACCTATTACCTATAACAGGGGTCTCCAAACTACGGCCCGCGGGCCAGATACGGCCCGCGAACAAGTTTTAACCGGCCCGCAGCACCCATAGGACGGTAAATAAAATATAGATATCTAAAGATATGTGTAATTTAAAAATTCGTTATCGCGGGCTCGTATCATAATTTATGAGCTGAACGCGACGACAGACGTTGGCCTTTCCTTTTAATAATTATTAATTAAACGATGATATTTTGGTTCACGAACCATTGACGAATATGTATTTATAAAACGTCGATAACGGCGTTTGCGCTGGTCAGAGATTAGTCACATATGTCTATGTGATATACGACGAAATCATTTCATAACGTTTGTACAGTTACATATGTCTAAGTTTGCAGTGCATTTATTATAAATTATTATATTATTATTTATTATTTATTTGTTCATAACTTTACCTATTAATTTAAAATTCACCAATTCGACATGTCAGGAAGAGGATTGAAAAGGAAAATAGATTCAGAATGTCGTGTTTTCAATGAAAAGTGGTCGTTGGATTATTTGGTAATTTATTCAGGTGACAAAATAATATGTTTAATTTGCAAAGAAAGTATTTCTGTACTTAAGGAGTACAATATTCGAAGGCATTATGAAACAAAACATAAGACAACTTTTTCAAAATTTACTGGGAAATTACGGTTAGATAAATTGCAGTCACTTCAAAATAATTTTTCATCACAACAATTATTATTTAAAAAACAAAAAAATATTAATGAAGCTGCTACAAAGGCTAGTTTTCGTATTTCACATCTATTGGCAAAAAGAGGAAAAGCGTTTTCTGATGGTAGTTTAATAAAAGAATGTATAATTCAAGCAGTTGAAGAAATTTGTCCAGAAAGAATTGATACTTTTAAAAATATTAGCCTTTCTGCTAACACAGTTACCCGTAGAATTGACGATATTAGTAATAATTTAAATTCTCAGGTTAATAATAAGACTCAAGAATTCATTTCGTTTAGTATAGCACTTGACGAATCAACAGATATATCTGATACGTCACAGTCAATTGAATATATATCTGTATTTGCTACAACTTATTTGTGCGAACAAACTTTTTCCAAAATGAAATACATCAAATCAAAATATAGATCGGCCATGACTGACAAACACTTGGAGTCAATTTTGAAAATTGGAACTAGCAACATACAACCTCAATTCGATCAAATATTAGCAGAAAAACATCAATTTCATACTTCTCATTAAAAAAAAAAATTATTTCAAAAATTATTAAAATTACAATATATATATTATCATTTAAATTTATATCAATTATATTTAAGTATATTGTAGACAATATTTTATAAAAAGATTTAAAGTTAACTTATATTTGTATACCTATATTTTCATAAAATTAAAAATTATATGTGTTAATAAACTTTTGGCCCGCTAAGAGCATTTGATATTTTTTGTGGCCCTTAAATAAAAAAGTTTGGAGACCCCTGACCTATAATATAATAAATACATACCTACCTAAGTACCTACTAGTGTACAGCGAAATTATTATCTTTTATTTAAAATATATCCGTCTTATTAAAAATATTATTATTAATACTGTCTTTGTATAATTTCTTCCCTTACCTTTATTGGGATGTCCATCACGGAATTTTCATTTTCTCAGCAGTTGACGATTGTTCAATTGACGAGTATTGTAATAAATTAATTACATTTTGGCTCATTTTCAAATATTTATAAACTTGCAACTACGTTAAAGTAAAACTAAAATGTAAAAAATGTATAACAATAAAATGTTTACACGAGTATACTCGTATATATAAAAAAAAAATATTGAAATAAAATATAAGCCTTGAAAATTTTTAAAAAATATAATAACAATTTTATAATGTTCCATTGACATAGAGTATAATAGATGTAAAATACTATAACGTAGCTAAACAGCTGATTGGTTTGGTGACATGGAATATAATGGTATTATTGAAATAAATGAAAATAATAAGATTCCATACATACGAGTATATTTTTATAGAAAATAGATTATTTATTATTATATAATTAAATAATTATCAAATTTATAAAAAATATTTGTCAATTTTATAAAACATTATTGACTATTGTAAAATATTGTAAATGTAATATAAAAAGAAAAATCCATATAAATAATTTAAATATTGATTTAACTGAAATTTCAAGTTAAAACGGCTATAAAAAAATTGAGATTAGGGGTTTTTCTAATATTTTAGTATGATGTTAAGTAATATGTAAGTATACTTCAGTAAAATTTTCAGACCCTAATACTAAAAATTGCCTATTTTATCAAACATTATATACGTAAAAACGTGAATTTTACGAAATATTCAATGCCCAATATTTTGTAGAAAAATGAATCTAACGGTTCCAAAATTTTACCACATATATATAATAGCTATGTGAACACCCAAAAAAATTTTCAAGTCTCTATTTTAAAAATTGCATGAGTTATCGAGAAATATAGAAATTGAATTCGTCACATTTCATTTTTCGTGAAAAATACCATTTTTTCGAAGTTTTTTCTACCGCTTATAGCAGTGGCGGAACTACAATCTTTGAGGCCCGCGGGTAAAATTTTTATTGGCCCTATTGAATAGTTGTATAATACTAATATTGGAAATTTTAAAAAAGGATATTAATGTATTAAGTAAACAAGAAGTCAATAAATATAATATACAAATTTATTTTACAAATTAAATAAAAATAATTGTTTCTGCTACGATCTTGTGCAAATGACTTTATCAATGCTGACACGTTCAACTTTTTGGCGCGTTCATTTTCAATTGATATCATTGCGAGACCACTCAAACGTGTTTGAGACATAGTATTTCTAAGGTAGCTTTTAATTAATTTGAGCTTTGAAAATGACCTTTCTGCACTGGGCCACTGGCTACTGTTACTGGTATTTGGTAATGTAAGAAATGTTGTTAATAGGTCTGGAAAACTCGTAATTAGATTATGATTCTCTAACTTTATATATTAAGTTATAGGACATTAAATTGTACAGTAATTAATACGTATTATAGTAAATTTGTACTATTAACTTATGATAAGTATGATAAAATAATAAATAAATAAGAAAAATCTATAAATACATACCTAACACGAGGTAATTGAACTATAAAAATATACAACTATAAAGATAAACATCCTATTTTTTTAGTTTTTAGATGATAGAAAAATATACCTGTTTGTAAAATGGATTTTTAAACCAATTTCATAATCTGTTTACGAATAAATATGGAAAACAACAACAAAAACAAAACTTAATAATTTCCATAGAATGTACATAATTTCCATAGAATGTACATAATTTCCATAGAATGTACATAATTTCCATAGAATGTACATAATTTCCATAGATTGTACATAATTTCCATAGAATGTACATAATTTCCATAGATTGTACATAATTTCCATAGATTGTACATAATTTCCATAGAATGTACATAATTTCCATAGAATGTACATAATTACCATAGATTGTACATAATTTCCATAGATTGTACATAATTTCCATAGAATGTACATAATTACCATAGATTGTACATAATTTCCATAGAATGTACATAATTTCCATAGATTGTACATAATTTCCATAGAGTGTACATAATTTCCATAGAATGTACATAATTACCATAGATTGTACATAATTTCCATAGATTGTACATAATTTCCATAGAATGTACATAATTACCATAGATTGTACATAATTTCCATAGATTGTACATAATTTCCATAGAATGTACATAATTTCCATAGAATGTACATAATTTCCATAGATTGTACATAATTTCTATAAGATAATATAGTCTGTAATTACCATATTTATAGTAAATCGTGATAAGTGATAATTTTATGTGGCAAGATCAAACGAAGCCCACGGAGCCTAATCTAAACCACGGATATATCTATATTATACGAAGCTTACGGAGCCTAATCTAACCCACGAATATTTATCATACATATATGTATATCTATTATCTAAACTTCTAAACAGCTGATGCTCTGAGCTGCATTTTGTTCATTATTATATTTCTCATGATTATCTATGATTCTTCTTTTTCTTGATGCAAAATGCGATAACGTGAACCTTTTTTTTAGACATAAATATTATAATAGTGTTATTAACTTATTAAGTATTAAGTACAATATGTATAAGAAACGAAAAGTTCTTAATACACCCAAATAATATTATTTTATTATTATACTATAAATTTTATAATTTCAATAATAACCATTCAGTGCAAAAACAATACTTTCTTTTTACAAATATACAGCGAGGCCCCTTCTACGACGAGGCCCGCGGAAAAACCCGCCTTTGTATATATGTAGTTCCGCCTCTGCATACGAGTATATTATTATAGAAAATAGATTATCGATTGTACCGATGTAATCGATGAGAACTGGAGAGTTATCATCTGATGAGCCAACAATTGACAATATTCAAAATTTCAAAATTAACACTTATTTTACAATTATTGATATTGTATTAACGCAAATATCAGAACGGTTTAATGACCATTCTCTACCATTATTTAAGGATTTGGCACTGTTTTCTCATTAGAGACTTAAAGAGGTAGCCAAAATAGCTTGTATCTCAGACGATGCATTCAATGGATTTTGTGATGTTTATGGTCAATTTGTTGAGTTGAATTCATTAAGAAAAGAATATATTCAATTTTCTAGTTATTATTCTCAATTTGATAAAATAAAAATTATCCCACAAAAACTACATGATAATGATACATTGTTAAGTGAGTCTGAAGAAGAAATCGAAGAAAGTGATGAAGAGGAAGAGCATAGTGTCCTCCATGAAAATAAAAAAAAAGAAAATTGTGGGTCGATAGAAGATATTTTTAATATATGTCGTTCATTTGGGTTGAAAGAAATTTTTCCTTATTTGTATACTGTTTTAAGTATAGCTGTGACCTTACCGGTATCCAGCGCCTCTCCAGAACGCGCTTTTTCAAAGCTTAAACATAACGATCGACTATGAACGAAGAAAGACTTGAAGCTTTGATGATAAGAGCTTGTGAGTTAAATGTGTCCATGGATTTTGAAACAATTACTAATAAGTTTGCATCTAATAGTTCTGTACTTATAAAATTACTTATAAAATTATATTATAATAATTATTTATTAATTTTAATGAAATTATTAAATTTATTATTATTTTCTATTGTTTTTTTCATTGTAACTAGTAATTATTTATAAAGTAATCTCCTATATTGGCTATATTATATAGGTAATAATCTGTATTTATATAATTAATAGTTTTAATATTAGTAGTAATAAGTTTGTATATTTTCAAGGAATAAGTTAAAATGATAATTATTGTTATTACTATAACCATAGTTGATAGTTCAAACTTCTAGAGTATAAAATTTACATTATTGGGGTAGGTGGGTGGGTCAAAAATAATTTAATTTTGCTCCACAAAAATGTATTAAACTCGGCGCCACTGATACCAATATTATGTATGCTTTAAAATATATATTATCCTAATTTATTTCTTGGGTATGCATATTATATATTTAATAACATATAATTTCCTGTTATAATAATATCAATAATCGACATTTGTTATCCAACAATTGAAATTTAAAATAATAATTAGATTATTTACATTGCCGCTGGATGATTCCTAAATAATATATTATAATTAATTGAAACAATTATAAAATATTGCTCAGATAATGTTCAATATTTTGGATAGTATTATATACTATTACAGTAATCAGTATTTTATAAAATATACAATTATTATAAATATTAAAATATTACGGTTATCAATATTGACTAATATGCAGTAATAATGATTATTAAATGTAACGAAAATATATATATATTTTTTTTTATACAATGTTATTAATGAGTCACTTTTTTCTAAACAGTATTTATATTTTATAATAATACAAATAATTTAAATATTATTTATTATAGCTGTGTATCTGGATATTTGGAGTTGGTAGATTCATTTGGGCAGGGAACAGGACCTCGTATATGTGGTCAAAATGAACGATTAACGCCTCCAGTTGTAATGTTTGCAGATCGAGAATCATCAATTTTGAACTTTCGGTAAGAAAAATATTAAATTATATGTACATAAATATTATTTTCGTGTACCTACTCGTAATTTCATCAATTCCATAATTCGTTTAGAATATTATATAATCTAATAAATATTATAATTTATAGGTCACTAGGTAAGTATTTTATAATTAATACATTTTCTATACCTATTTAATTTGTTATAAAATTATTATTAAATTACCTATATTATACCTGTAATTTACTTACATAGTAGTATTTGTGTAAAATAATCAATAAAATAAATGTAAAGAAAAATATCATTTACGATTTTCTCTCATAACTTACTGTAAATAATAGATAGTATAGATATAGCTTGTCAAAAGTGAAATATTTAAAATGAGTACCTACAATTTTGTTATGTGACATTCTACAAATACCCTTGAGAAATCATCTCTAATTTTCCTATTTTTAAATTTATAAGTTCAACCTAAAAACTACAATATATTTTATATAATAATAATATATGATATACCCGGTTGTGATTTTTATTTATTTTATTTTGGAAAAAAAAAATTAGATTAACAGCATGATATTATGTTGGTGTAATGTTACATAAATAATTAAAAATATGAAGAAGTAATATGTACAAAATAATTTCAATTAATTAAAAATAATCTTATTTTTATTTTTTCGTATAAATTTTATTTAAGTGAAAAAATTATAATATCTTTAATTGTGAAAATTAGACATTTTATCTCGCCCTATAAATTTTTAAATAGGTATTGCAAACTATATTGCTATTTGTTTTCATTAACAATCCTACACATTTAGACTTTACAATATGTTAGACGTTTAATTTGGACTAAAAGAAATTTATAGTTTGTTTTTATAAATACTAATGTTTGCGTAGGTGTGCTGCCTATTGTTTGTTGTAATTGTATTTTCTTAAAATATATCTGTTATAAATAATAACAAAATTGTTAAATGACCTTTCTTTATAATTTATATTATATAAGTTTCTAATCATTAGTATTTTTTTTATTTATTTTTTTTTTCTACAAAATATTTATAGAAATCTGTAATTCATTTTATCGATCCGTGAGAAAATAACAATAAATATATAGAGATAAATATGTGGCCCGATCCAGAGATTAGGGTCCGATTTCAGTCTGATGGGTTTTTGCGGTCGGTCGCTGGTGCGTGGCCAGTGGTTCGCTCAAGATAGACAGGCAGGCACTGACATTAATTTTCTATAGACACACTATCTACCATCCCTCCTCCACCCATCAAAGACCTCCATCCCTAAACCGACTTTCCCGGAGCCTATAATCTAAATCGTTTCAATGTTATCGTCAAGAAGTCCGTAATTCGTATATTGGAAACGATTTATCGAATGTTATCCACCGCAGATGTCAAGCAAACCTACACATACGACCGTCCTTTTGGCCGAGAGTGTTTCTCTATTAAAAACGATTTTCTATCACCACTATGTGACCTACATAGTTTTCTTATACATTTTCGAATATTGTATATTGCAATTCCTTGGGTATGGCATATGGACAATATTTGCTATTATTGCAATATCGATATTATGTTATTTATGACCCTTGAAGTATGGCACGCGTATTTCTGTATAGGGCATCGCAATCATTTTTTTTTTTTTTTTTTTTTTTGGCCAAGTATTCTAGACATTAGAATATTTTAATGTCAATAAATGGTCTATGACAAAATATCGACAACAACAACAACAATGGTGATTATTGAATGATGAAACAATAAAAATAAACATTAAAAATTATAAATTACTTATAATTTAATAAAAATAATATTATTATATTTTCAATTATAACTATTGCTTTTACAATAATGCATGATTTTTTTTTTATTGCTGTTTAATTTTAAAGGAAGTTCATATAGGTAATTTATATATGTGATAAAATTTTGGAACCGTTATATTGATTTTTCTACAAAATATAGAAATTTGAATATTTTCTAAAATTCTAGTTTTTATCTATAAAATAATTGATAAAATTAGTAATTTTTGCTTTTTAGATCTGAAAATTTTACTGAAGTATATCCACATATCACTTAACATGGTATCAAAATATTAAAAAATTCTCAAAAATAATTTTCTTTTTTTATATATATATAGCTGTTAAAAATTGATATTTTTAGTGTAATCGAAAATCATAGATACCATATAAGTATTCTTCTTATTATTTCTTAACACTTTTACAATAATAAAATAATAATAACAAAACATTTTGAAAATTTTATCGAAGCATAATTTCATACTGGTTAACGTATTTTCCAAATATTAAAAAAATATAAAGTCTCAATATTTTTTTATTGATATTTTAATTGGAAATTTTAGTAAAATCTTTATTTATGGTATTTATTTTCTGATTCTTATTGTTTGTTCTCAATACATTTCTAATAATAATTAATAAAAAGAAAAAAAATATTAAAGAATACTTATAAATTGATTCATTATTTCCCAAATATTAGAAAAATCTAAAGTATCAATAATTATTTTTATATGTGTTTTAAGTAGAAATTTGAGTAAAATCAATATTTAAAGTATTTATATGGATTATTTTTATATTTCAATTTTTACAACAATACTAAAAAAAAAAACAAAACATTTTAGAAAATTTATATATATATATCAGTATGTATTATCTGATGAATCTTCACATTCTTTATCCTCTTTACATCTGTATACCTTCCACACATGTATCACTTCCCTTGATTTTTTTATGATAATTGATTTTCCAAATTAAATAATTATATTATTAAAAAAAAAACATATTGTTTTATTTTTGAACAATTTTATATCTTTTATATCAATATTAGTAGGTATACGAAAAATTGCAATTAATATAAATTATATCGTTTAAATAATTCACAACTAGATAATAGATAGATAAATAATAAATTTTATAATATATTGGATGGCATAATTTATAATCTGTGCATTATCTTCAAATTAACCAAAACCTGAATATACCCAAACCACTTACAAATTTAAACACCCGAAACTTTTGTTACATTTATTTGTCATTTATTTAAAAACGCGAATTAACAAACCAAAAACATATTATAAAACATTCAGAACAACCTAAATCATGAAAATAAATTACCTAAATTCACTAATTAAAAATAATTGTGTCAAGTACATTATTTCGTATAAATGTTATAGTCTGAATGCATATATTTTACCTATTTTTATTTTTATTAGATATCCACTTATAACAATGATATCACTATATTATTTTCTAACAAAGTTAATAATAATTAAAATGGACCATTTAGAAAATGAGACCCATGTATTTATTCAGCAACCATATTAACCAATATTAAACCAGTAGTAATACGATTACAAACAATTTTACGTTTTGTAATATTGCTTAATTTGATGTTCCGACTAACCGAATAACTTCAATCGAAAACCATGATTTGATTAAATAACATTAAAGTACAAAGCCCTGTTTATTTTATAGTACCTACTGAATATTAATTAATAAATTTGATTTAATTTAATTTTAAAATATTACGTTCATTTCATTTGTATATGGTAAATATAATAATACGTATGAACATTAAAATAATTTATATTTATTTTGTTTTGTTTTAGAATTGAAGAACCTACGTCTAGGTCACAATTTTTAGCATATTTTAGTTTTACATCGTTAACAAACGTACATGGTTTAGGTTTTAAACCGAAAGGAGGAAGAAGGATAGAACATACCGGTAAGTTTTATCTTTAGCCACATTGTTAACATTTGATAATTTAAATGGACAAAAAATTATTTATAATTAAAATGGCGATAAATAAAATAAAATGAGTACTTAATTTTATTTCATTTCCTACATAATATTATCTTTCAGCTTGTGATTGGTTGTACCAAGATTTCTCTTGTAGCAAAGAATCGTGTACATTCGCTAGTCCAGGGTTCCCCGGCATTTATGGCACGAATCTTTATTGCAAGTACCATATTACCACGAGCTCCGTTCACACAAAAGTGCGACTCCAGTTTCACACCTTGTCACTGCCACTTAAGTATGATATTGTTGGTGATACCTAATATAATGATTGTTTCAACTTAAATATAATTAATTTCAAATATTTTACATTAAAAATAATTATAAATAAACTTTTCTAAACACATTTATGTGTTATATCATATTTAATATTTGTATATCTAATATTACCCTCCTCAGTGTTATCTATAAAATAATTATCCATTGTTTCTATATCAATATTAATTATTTAATGGATTCAATTACAGAAAACGGTGTTGATTTCACAAAAATTTTAAATCTAATTTCAGTGAAAATTAATAATTTTATTTAAAATAGAAATGTATTTATTTATTATTATTTTGAAAAAAAACGTAAATCGTGCGAGATTATGAGTTACTATACGAGGAGATCTTAATATACACATACGAAAATTATTATTAAATAACGTATAACGAAAATATACCTGTATTGATTCACTATGAACGTTGATAAAATAACGAAAGAGGAAAATAATGTAGGTATATAGCCAACCGAAAGAAATGCCTTATAATTGTGATCAAGTGGATGTTCGTTGAATTACAATATATATTATGATAGTACGTTTATTAAGAATACTGTCCAACATGAATGAGAAATCAAACTAACCTCGAGGGTATCATCTGAATGGTCGGTGGCGGAAATAGCGTTCGGATGCGTTACACAGAAACGCATCCGAACGCTATTTCCCATACAATAATAAAAATGATATGATAGATAAAAATCGTATTATTGTAATATAGAACGTATGCTGGTAGGAAAAGTTGAAAATGAAACGTGACGTAAATACTATGAGAGACCTCAAGCGTGGATAAAATATTTTTTATAGAGCACTGATTGTCAAAATCGGATGTGTGTTGGTTCGGAATATAAAAATTCTAAAACGTAATTTGTAAAAAAAAAAAATCGACTTTTCAACGTATGAAATAATTGTGTTTATATTGTGATATTCTAGGGAAATGCAAATTTCAAGAAAAAACTAATTTTTCGTAGGTAAATAAATTTAGACTTAATTGCATATTTTATTTTAATTTACATTCCCTGCGAAATGTTTTAAAAATGCAGTTGCCATTGGATTGTTTTTGTTTGTTACATCTATATACATTTATATTTCCGGGTATTTACTGTCCATGACTTATATATTATTAAATCAGTTAACAAAAACAATCATTTCGAAGTATATTAAGTAATTTAATCTTTTCAAAAAGACTTATGATACGAATAAAAAACGATAAATAGAAAGACTAAAATCTCTAACTATACGAATATATTTATATCAACGATAATAATTTAAAAATAATCGGTATAATATGTAATATCAGCACAAAAACAATTTGGTTTTTTTTTTATTGCTTTTTATGACCCCCCAAAAATATTCCACGCTCTAGAATATCCGGCGATATAATATTATGATCTACCCTTTCATTGCGTGTAGGTCAATATTGAATTTGCACAAAACCCGGAAATAAAATATAAAGGCGCGCATTAAATAATTACTACGGATTTTGTGTGTAAAAGTGTGTGGAAAATTCTAAAATACTCGTAATAAGGAATAATATTGAAAACAATGAATAGAGTATGAAATATAATAACATTGTTACAGTAATAATATATAAAATATAAAATTACTAAATTTTTCAATTTGTATTGTTATTATTATTATTTATATTACATATTTTAAATTGGATTTAATAAAAAATTAAAACAAAGGGATAGATAAAATAGGTTTATTTCATTAAATATTTTGAGTTTTCGTAGTTGACCTGGAAAGTATTAATTTATTGTACCTATAATATGAGAATCTGGAAGTTATTTATTATGTCAAAAATTCTATTGCGAAAGTTTTTGGTATGGTTACGGACACTGTTATTTGGGTTGCCTACTTTATTGAGATAGTCTACAATAAAGTTTATTAAGAAACATTTTATTTATTTTTCTTGTAACTATGTTATGTTATGTTATGTATGATACCAAACATCTCCCAAAAATTTATTATATGATAACTATTCCAACCTATAAAATACTTACTCCAAAACTATAATTTACGTTTTGTGTTCAATTTTAACGATAACTAAGAAAAATAAAACTAATAATTTACGAGTATATTTTAACGAGAATATATTATGCATGTTAACGAACTAACAATTATGAATTATTATATTATATATTTTAACAAACAGATGTTTATAGTATAATATTATTATCATATAAATCTAAAGAATTAAAAAAACGTTTAAATAACACATTTTTTCACGAAGTACATAATATACATAGCAATTATTTATTAAAAAAAATTGTCTAAATTATACTTGTTCATATAATATCATTTAAATAAAAAAATTTATTTTTCAATAACAATTTTTTTTTTTTTTTTTTTGGTAATAATACATTAATTCTTGAATAGTATTAATAAGTACTGATAAAAATTTAATTTATTAAACTTAAACAAACATTATATTATATTAAATTAACTACGTAATAAACCACTTAATAATTTCTGTAAGGGTTAAATCAATATCAAAAATAATATATTTAATCAATATTCAATTACAATAATAATAACAAATATTATTAAAAATAGTATTACAAAATAAATGTAACTGTCCACTAGAATTTTTAATTAAATACATTACAGTGCTTAAAAATGAAACGTGAATTGGTTAAATTATAGAAAATATTCAATTAAAATTGAATGGACGTTCTTACTTTTTAATTTAAGTATCGAACAGAAGATTACCTTTACTATAGGTCACCCGAATAATTAATTTTAAATATTGAAATAATATATTCAAGCGTAAAAATGGTTGGAATTATTATTTATTATTAAGATTTAAATGTAAACATATAAAATATTACCTTAAAATGTAATAAAATACTTATAATTTAATTTTTGTATAAATTTCAAAATCAAAATCAAATAATATCTAATTCCTTTTATTTTACATAGTTGAATACAAGTACTTTCAACATATTACAAAAAATAATTGCATTTCATTAAAGATTAATGTAATATTTATATATCACGTCTTTATTGAATAAATTATTTAGACTGTCTATAGTTGACGCAATCAACTAAACAGTAAATTATTATTTTTTACTTTTTATTTCCAGTTAACTTCAGAATATGAAAGAAAATTTAAAATAGTATATTTTAGTAGGTGGTATATTATAGAATCAAATTGTTTATTTCTGAAAAATAATGTGGTATACTACTGGCATCATAATTGAAGTCTTGTTCGTAAAATGGAGTAATAAAAATCAACAAATAAATATGTAAGATAATTTGTATTTTCATCAGTGATGTTTTATCGTAAAAATGAAATGAAAACTTTTCGACCGTGTTAAGTATATCTCATTAGTATCATAAAGGTACAAAAATATTTCTGAAGATTTTATAAACAATTTTCAGAAAACTTTTTGAATCATCAAACTCGGGTCATCAATTGACGTGATATTAGACAGAGAAAAATGATGTTGTTATTTTATATTTGATTTTTGACAATGTATTTCTGTCAAACCATTTAAATTAAATGGAAAATATATAAATAATTTAAAACATATTGCATTACGATTACTTTATTATGATCTATTTTTCTTAATTCTAGTCACTGCGGTACACATTACGTAAACGTTTATCAAGGACCAACATCCAATAGTCCTTTGCTGACTACAATCTGTGACAAGAGTAAAAAAGACCACATTTTTCCCGGACCGAATGTACTACTAGAATTCAGGTGAAATTTTGTGACTAAAATTCATAAATATTTAAATTATATTACGTCATAATAAATTATTTTTGACTGATATGAAATATTCAAAACTTTATTTTCTTATCGTCCGTAGGACTGGGGCAGCAATTCCACCATACGATTATATGGGATTTGTCGCCACCATAGAATTCATCGATGATATCGTCACCTTATCGACTAGTACGACAAGCACATTGGAAGTTTCCCCATACCCAGCTGTAGCCGTTCCAAGTAAAAAAAAATAAAATATTATAATAACTAGAAATCAGAACTATACGATTATAAAAATGCATTGATCAATCAATTACATTATTACTTAGACATTTTTTAAAGTAAAAAATTATAATAATAATTAAGTATTCATCATGTTTATTCGTAGGTAACTCAAACAACGACAAAGAATGCAAAATTACGATAAAATCCACTGACGCAAAGTCTGGTCATTTCGATTTGCGGGGTATAAAAAACTGGAAAACTAATTGCACTATTCATTTGGAGGGCAGAGAACCGGAGATCGTGCACATATCATTGTTTAATTACGTACTCAAGTAAATTATTATCACACCTTTAGTATAAATGTATTATGTCTTGTCTTACAAATTAATGTTTTGCAATAAAAATAAAAGTTATTCCTTTATCGTTGCTAATACTTACCTATTATTTTAACCATTACCATATTACACAACATTTGTTAATATTTCAGAGCTAGTTCTTGCCAATCATTTATAGAAATATATGATGGTCCAGAGATAAAATCCAAAGATAAAACTAAACGATTGTGTAGTCCTATAGAGAAACACGCAAGAGATACAAATGGAAGGTATAATAATATATCTTAATAATTACGTTATTTAAACAATGAATATACCTCCTATAAGTAAACATTTTATTATTATAATTTGTATTTATTAAATATTATTAAAAGATTTCATGAAAGACAAATGTTTATTTCAACTGGATCGCATATGACACTTTTAATTCGTAGAGTAATGGCAATCACGCAAGACGAAGAAACGGAATTTTTGGACGGAGCCTACAGTTTTTTTAATGGTTAGCAAAATAATAATTTAATTCGTCAAATATAAACCGTTTTACTTTAATATAAAAAGTTTAAATATTCGATCGTATTTATTAGTATTAGAAAGAGGCACACTGCAACCAGATACGTTGTGCGATGTTAACTACAACGGTCTGAGTAGTTCATCTAGGGGAAAATTAAAACATCCAGGAACTGAACAAATATTTTGGAATGTTGAAGGGCAAATGAAATGTACTCAAAATCTTATTCCAGCCATAAATCAAAGCATAAGCATAAAAGTAATATTTTAATACATATTGTGTTAAAGAACGTACTTTAATATAAGTAAATATAAATATAATATACCATGATAATAGCTAGTAAATTATTTTATTATTAACAATTATTGTGAAGAACGTTTAAAAAAAAACTTTAAAAAATATTAATTTAGAACAATTAGTAATCCAGAATTATTACGTTATTATATGAGATTAAATATTATATTTCTTTAACGATATTATATATTTTTTTTGTATTATTATTATAATTTATAATTTATAATATTTTTTTTTTTTTTTTAAAGAAAACCCTACCTAAGTAATTTGTTTTAATATTTTGGTACCTACATATTATTACGTGTAGGTATAAATTAACACTCATTAACATTATGATTATATAATAATTTTAAATATTTACAAGTATAAAAATATCATAAATATACCTAATTTTATTATATTTTTTATTTAAAAATTAAAAACATAAGTTAAAATAATTTTAATTTTTACAAATCAATTTTCTTTTATATTATAATCTAATGTAATACATTATACTCGTATAAAAATATTTATTTTTTTTTTTTTTTGTAATATACATTTGCTTAACCAATATAAAAATTTAAGATTAAATATAGTATTATTATTTATTACATAATTAATTAATGTACCTAATATATAAAATACCTATAATTGAACAATATTAACATATTTCATGTTTTAAGTAAAATTATTGCAAACAATTATCAATAATTTAAAAATTATAATTTATGTTTATTATCATTATTTTAAAATGTCTATTGAATGATACGTGATATGTGTATACTTCAATTTCAAATGTATGCAAATGCATTTAAAATTTGTATCAATATTTTATTTTATTTTTTCAGGTAATATCTTTAAATAAATTATCATCAGATCTCTGTTATACTGAATGTGGAGATGGAGGATGTAGATGCGTAAAAAATGAATCATCAATTGTTGATCAGTTGTATATCACATCGATTAAAGGCGATATTCTTTCTTGCATTTGTGGCGACTTTCAAGTAAATACGTTAAAAGTGTTAACAACGACACTAGAAATATATTAAATATTTACTTTATATAATGTTAGGCTGATTGGTTACCGGTTACTGTTAAATCATGGTCGCCCATCAACTTAGTGTACTCTTTATCAAAGTATACCTGGTCCAACAAAGGGTTTGAATATTCTGCAGAATATACGTTTAAAGACGATTTAGTATGCGGTTATCGGATTATTAGTCAACACACTGGCATTCTTGAATCGCCTTTAATGATCAGAGAGAGCCCTCTTAATTTTTATTATCATCAGGATTGCACGTGGCTACTAGACTCGAACGTCGAACGTCATTTGACTATCGAAATAGGTAGTTCACAAAGCCGTAAGTATTAAAACGTTATGCTTATGATATTAATTTATGTTTTTAAACACTTTTTCTAAATAAAATGTATTTATATTCATTATTTTAAAATGAAATTTTAAATGTAATTATACAACTGAAACTGAATTGTGGCCATATGCAGCATTTATTGATCCTAACATTAGATGTGTAATAAAACAATTTATTTTTGTAGTTAATTAATATTATTTAAAGAATTAATTAATAAATATAAATAAATTATGAATTATATTATATACGGACACGAATATTCGCGATTATTATAGAATTATAATCAAATTAAAGTATAATGAAAAATTGAAAACGATATAATGAATAAATTATTGTTCAACTATAATTTTATCCTGCCTAATTTTACAGTAAATAAAATAAAAACAATGCATCTATACCGATTTCAGTAAAAAAATTATTTTTATAGCTTGTCACGGTTATAATTGATTCATTCGTTAAAAAAACGTACCTACTCGTAATAGAATCTTAGACCGAGGTTAACTCGATATTGCGCGATGAAATTAAATAACAGTAACCACGTTATGCGTATAATGTTGATAATTTTTTTTATTTAATTTCACTTTGCACAGGTCCGTGTTCCGCGTGGAATATCAGCATTCACGAATATTCGGAGAGGGCCGATGACAAAGCGGGACAAATTTTATATACATTTTGCTCCAGAGAAAAAAATTCTACCAACGTGCTGCCGTGGCAAATGAACGTCGTTGTGATCAAGTGAGAAACGTCTCATATTATTATGAGCCTAAATTTTTTTTTTTGTATTTAAACACGTTTGAAATATTTTTACATTTTATTTAACGTTCCTCGAATTAGATTAAGAGTAATGACACAGACTCCGCCGCAATATTATATTAAATGGAAATCGGACGTCGATCGCGCTCGTCTATCCGGATCGACCGCTCATACTGCAGCTGCCAGCGGCTCGTTAATATTGATGCAAAATCGATGGACAGTGATCGTGTTTGCTGCCCTGTCGTTGTACGGGAAGAAATCGAAAAACAGTTGAACACATCCCACGTGAATCGTTCGTATCGCATAGTGTTATGCGTACTATGTGTATAGATTAAACATGAATACCTACGTCTGAAACGATATTATTATACTTTGTCGTTATTGTGACTGTTCGTGTTCTTTCCGACGTTCTCGTGCCAAACTTTGTATTTTAGATACTGTCTAATAGAATACGTGACAAGCGCAAAATTAGATAATTAATTTGAATTTTATAAAATTATTATAGTACGTCTTATATCTACTTACATCATTTCGGAATGAAATAGTTACAATTTCGATCGAAAAAAATTGTTATTAGTTGTGTTTGTGTACAATATAACTACTAGGTAGATATAATTATTTCGTATCTTGCACACGACAATGTTATGTCAATAATTATAAGTTGAATAATTATCATTTGAAAAATTGTTAAAATCTCCACGCACAATATTGTACCTACTTTAACACATTAAGTAACATAAAATATCAAATATCTAATCACAATGTTTAAGTATTTTCTTAAAGGTCAAAAAAAAAAAAAAAAAATTTTTTTTTACAATGAGATGAGCATATTAGTAAAAAACTCTCTGTAATATATTTTATATAAACGGTATGCAATTTCACAGCAATATAATATAAAATATTCATTATATATATTATATAATATAAATGTCTTGCACAAATCTTATTTCTTGAACATAATAATTATTATAACAGTATTAAATAAAATCTTTAAAAATACTTCTCTGTGATGTTTAGAATATTGGATAATATTTTATGTACATTTTTCAGTACATTTTATATTATACCTTATAGGTAATTGATAAAAATATTCTATTCCCCACATTTTATTTTGATTATGATTTAATATGATAATGACTCGATAGTATATAGATTATTTTAAAATTATTATGAAACATATTTTATTTCCTGAATAATAATATGTTAGATTCAATGTACATTTTTAATTTTTAAATATTTGAACCCGAAAATAGAATTATTTAAAACATTAAAAATAAATTGTATGGTAAAAACTTTTGTAATATTCTATATACTATATAGTATAATATATTACCTCTACATATTGTATCCATGAAAAATATTTTACTCATATCTTCTACTTGTAACACTAATACCGTATTCTGTTATTCTTTTCTTTTTTTTTTCATTTTAAACTACACTAACTTGTCAATATTGATCAAAGAAAATATATGTTTATACTTACAGTGTATCGTTTATAATTTTTTATTGTAAATAAATTAGATTATAATCTTAGATACTATTTATTTTTAAATTATTCAATGGTTTAAATTATTTGACTAAATGAAAAGAAAATTTAATAAAAAATGATTGTGTAATAAATATTAATTATTAATGATTAAACCATATGTTTTAATTTAAATGATATTATAAAATAGGTATGAACAAGAACAAGTAATATTAATAAATATAAAAATAATGTTTAAAGTTACAAAATTAAAGTAAAAAAAACATTGAATAATAAAAAAATGATTTAATTTTGTTTTAAGTTCAAAGAATAACATTAATTATTTTTTATTTTTTATTTCTACGTACGACGTACGACGTACCTATTAAAATCCGAATTATTAAATAGTTTTTTTTTTTTTAACTTTTTAATAGGCTTTTGTGTAATACACGTGTATTTATTTTTTATTTTCATTCATTATAAATCTCATTTTTTTTTATTATTTTCCAATAATTCAATCGTGTTTGATATTTGGTTTATTTTAGGATCTCCAAAGATAACGATGTCATCTGCGTACGACAACAACATATTGTGTCCGATTATTTCCGTTTACTTGTTACGCATTTCCCTAATTACTCTTTCCAATGCCAAGTTGAAAAGTGTGGAGGCTATCTAAAAGACATTATATTATTTAATTATATATTATATTATAATACTATTATAGTCCTGTATTTACATAGGTACCTATATTACTAAATAGAAATTTAATAAAACAATATTATAATTTGCTATAACTACTATTCATATTTTGTTTTTATAACGGAAATATTTTTTTTAGTTTTACAATTACAATAATTATATAATATTCTAATAGCCTTAAAAATTATACATACAATTATAAAAATAAAAATTAATAAGACAATTATGACATCAAATAATAAATATTGATACCACTTCAAATTATGTGACTGAGGTTGCAATTTTGGTGCTCCTTTATGACGAATAACATATTCTGTCCAATAAACTACTGACTGTTGCGGTGTCATCGGACGGTCTTTGAATATATTTGATGCGATCTTAGCATTTTTTGTGTAACTAAAAAACAAACGATAATTTAATTTTACAAATTTCCAAATTATTATACGCACTAGATATTTACGTTTCGTTTGTCAACAATTTCAAAATGTTTTTCAATAGGGAGTCTTCGGTAATGGTAAATATTTCCATAGAAATTGCCATTCCTGCTTCAACTAAATTATCTATATTTCTCGGTTGATCGCCAAACAATGGAAAACCAAGAACCGGAATGCCAGCATCTATTGATTCGTATAATCCAGATAATCCTCCATGACTAATGAACAGTTTAACTTTAGGGTGCACTTAAAAATTAAACAAATATTATTATGAAATTAATTTTTTACTTTGACATTTTCACAATCTGCCGCGTGATGAACGTTTAACTATGATAAATCTTACTTAGTATATCACGCTGAGGAAACCATTTTTTTATCATAACATTTTTTGGTTTATCTTCCATTTCACCTTCGTATTTCAACAAAACTCTCTGTGGAAGCGCTGCTAATGCATTTTTAATTATTTTTTGTATATTAACAGGAATTGTAGACATGGCAATAGTTGATCCAAATGTGAACAATATAACACCATGAGGCGCGTCATTAATAAAATCTAAAATATCCTGAAAGCAATAATATATATTATAATTATTTCTGTAGACATAATATTATTATGCACACAGTACAATTTAATTAGAGAATAATAATATGGGAAAATTATCTGAGATTTTTGATAATATATATCTACTATAAGTTCATAAAATTATATTTGGTTAGTGTTTATGTAAAACCTTCAATATAAAATATATTTAACAAAAACGTACTCAACTTATTATTATTATTATTATTATTATTATTATTATTATTATTATTATTACGATTACAACACTGAGCCCTCCATCTTAATATGATATATATTTTTTTTATTATGCAATATATACGTATTTAGCCGATATCTACTAAAAGTAATGGTTTCATCTCTCGTGGTTCATGGATAATATTATATTATAACTGATGGATAAAAGTGAGTCCCCTATATGAAAAACATGGGGAGAACCCTTTACAGTAAAATATATTCTCATACAGTGAAAAAAATTTAATACTATCCGAAAGGAAATGGATATTTCTTATCAATTAAATACAACACTGGGGATGGACCATTATAAGTTATAACAACATGAAAATAATCAACTTTTTGAAAAACACGCGGAGCTATTCAATCTAATATAATGTATATAATCAATGTGTATATTTTATGTGTAGTAAACATATAGTATATATTGTAAAAATGATTTTCAGCTAATGGCGATTGATGCCGAAGTTTATATGAGAAAAAATTGTTGTTTAAACAAAAATAAAACATGTGAAAATATATACACTACCTATATACATAATATATTTTTTCACAGTTAAATCTTATCTGTGGTTCTATGACGAGTGTGTAAATATATATTCTAGTGAAATTAAATACTTATTGATATTCAAATATTTATAAATATATATTAATTACTCGTCATACGAGTATACTAATACTGAAATAAAACCAAATATTTCAAAAGTAAACGTTGAATTAATTGTCATGAGTCGTGCCTTATCGATTTAACTAATCTTATCTAAATAAGTAATAAGTTTATCTGAGATATTTTTAAGATGATTTAAAATGGTCTCTTATTTTTTATCTAGAAAAGATAAAAATAAAAGTTTTTTTTTATCTAGATAATGCCATTATAATGCATTATAGTTACCTCTGAAAGTTTCTCGGCTGGTTTTAAATGTACACCTCCGACATTTATAACATTCTTCGAAAGTGGATTCGAAGCTTCGGATATAAAATGTCCATTTACGAACGTCAATGATGGTCTAGTAGCTATAGTATTTATTTCAAATGGTTTTGGATCGACGATTTTCGATAAGCATTGATAAATTGTAAACAAACTATTGAAAAACAATAGAGATACAGTGTTAGATAACCGTTGTGCGAACGTCACTGGAATGGCGTGATCGGCCAATAATGGCGAGACCGTAGCCGGGTTGTGAAATTTTTCCACGACATTCAGCGACACAGGCATAGTGAGTATTAACGGTACATGCGTTTTGGAAAACATAGGTGAAATGTAGTCGGGAAACGTGGGCTCAACGATGATCACATCGAATTCGGAGCTCAAATCTCTAACTAATAAGTCTTTAAGCCGTTTGTTATTATAATAAATATCACAAATGAATCTGGTAAAATCAACATTAAATGCGGCGAGTGAAAATTTATTATTAATTATCTGTCTGAACTCCACTAAGTTCATACCCATAATTTTTGAAAAACTACTGGACATGTCCACTTCCGTATAGTTATCGCGATCACCTTCCGGAAACGGAGTGAATACTGTCACTTGATGTCCATTGCTCGTCAGTGCCCGCAGTACGCCGCTTATGAAATTCCAATGGCTTTTAGCTGGGATTGGTTCGATAGCCAATATTCTTGCGCACTCTATGGATACAATACACGAATCGATTAATGTAAATATCACTAAACTACAAAGAAATACGTCAAAACGCATTATTTTCATAATTGAACGATTTGAGTGGAAGAAAAAAGAAATTTGCAAACAACATACACGTATAAAACATATAATCGTAAAAAAGCGTAATAGTCATATACCTACTATTATACTAACTACTAATTACTGTTCTATGCGGTAGGTATTGTTATTAAAGACCGGCATTAATAATACAATGAATATTATCTAAAAACAATTCGATAATCAGTCTGACCTTTCGATTGTTTTCAAATAACCGATATATTCAATATAGTATGGTCGAATTTTAGTATCTTATAAGATTAAAATTTAGATTATCAATTATTTCCATGAGAAAACGCAATTTATCAAAATTATTATATGGTATTGTGTAGTGAAATAATATATTGTGTAATAATTATAAATTTTTAATATTATACGAATTAGGTAGAATGTATACATAATATTATAATGTTAAATATGAATTCACATATTCTGTATTCTATGTAAATTTACAATTTTGGTGTTTCAAAGTTTTATTGAATTTATATTTATATGTATGATTTTATAAATTATTAAATATAGCAACCACATGTAAAACCAAATATAAAAAATAAATAAGATACTTTATACAGAATAATTACACAGATAATAAAAAATCAAAACGAACGAATTGTATGTAATTCTTATAGCAGTAACCATTCATATAAAATTAACAATAGTCTGACAACTCTGTATAATATTATTTTCTATAAAAACTTGAAATAATAAATATTAATATAGGTGGTTTAAAGCTATTTTAGAAAACAAGTGTTTAAAGCGAACTTATACCTAGCTATTTTAAATTTTATATTCAATTGCTAATGCAATTAATAATTTACATTAATATATTAAATATACGAACTACGAATATTAATAGTAATTTTTAAAGTAATAATAAATACAAATTCAAATATGAATTCACACAAATATAATATTATCATTTTAATATCCATATTATGTGTTATAAGTGTCTTTTATACTGTGGATGCTGGTAAAATCATAATTTATTTTAAATTATTTTTTTTTTTTTATATAAATTCCCATTTATATTTTATTTCATTTTTGTATACAAATACATTTCCATTTTTCAAAATTCATAAAATTCAAAATTTAATACCATTTCATCAGTTATAAAAAAGAAAAACAACAAAACATTTTACTAACATTTTACTAAATATATTAAAGTATTTATTTACGATTTTTTGACAAATTTAATTGTACATAATTATGACAAAAATGGGTTAACACCGTTAATTAATTTTTGAATTGTTAAATTTTCCATAAAAATGATTCTATCAACTCTACCAATCACTAATACATTATTAATTATTTCTATTTAAAATAAAAACTAAAAAGTAAATTTAAAAATCCACCAAAATCTATATAAATAACGTAATATTAATTCGTATATTAATAATCATATAATATCTAAAATGGGAATTTGTAGATGATTTTATAATATTTATGTATATAATGAAAAATTATATTATAGTATTTATAATGGAACTAAAGAAATTAACTACTTGTAACGTTTGTTTTTGTAATATTATTTTTCAATATTTTCGGAATGTATTAATAATATAATATATTCTTATATTAAAATATTATATTATATAATCATTCTTGTCTTTAGAAATTGATTCAGGTAAGAAAATATTTTACATTGTAATATAGTACTTCCATAAATATTACAATATTTATGAATTCAAATTCAGTTATATATTATATTAATCCGGAGGCAATATTATATTTTTTAAAATACAATATCATATATTGTTATATATTAATATTAAATGAATATATTCATTTAAATATATTATGAAGGTTATATTTTAGATTTTATTGTTTTAAATATTATTTTATGGTTTATATTCATAAAAATAAAATGACATACAAATAGAAATAATAAACCCAGCGTTAAGATCTTAACTGATAATATCATTATTTTACAAAATATAGCTTGCATCGAGTAGACTATAAGTTCCTAGGTGTATACATATTTAAAAAAATATATAAGAATAAAATAATAATATAATATATTATTATTTATATTTTTAAATGCAATTAATTCAATTTGTATTTTTGTATATAGACCGTCTCATAATTTATATTAATGTACCTACAACCAAGGGTCACATTATTAAAATTTAATGTTCATGTTATTGTTATATAACTTATTTTGTATAATTATTAACTTAGTATATTCAATTAAATAACTATACTAGTGCCATTTTAAGAATTCTACTGTGTGGTGACCAAAATTGGTCCGATCACGCGCATTCCCAGCACTAAACCTTCCCGGATGCTGGGCACCATCGTCGTCCTTGACACTGTGTCAATGGTGAATGGGGGAATTTCATTAGATAGTAAAGTGGGAGAAAATTGGGTAGGTATGAAACCGCGGAGCTCTATCATTTAGATGCGCAAACGAGTAGCGTACTAGCGTTATTAGAGTGGCACTAGAATAGTAATTGTATTTAAATACAAGTACCTATATAATAGATAATATTTTAGATTTTGAGCAAAGCGAGAAATATATTAGTTTTACAATAATGTGTCCTATTTTTTTCTTTTTTTTTTTTATGATTTTAAACAATTTTTCTACTCGAAATAATTATAATACCATTAATATCATATCAATCATATCATTAATAATAATAATACCCAAAAGATTTTCACGAATAGCATAATATGATGCCATTTCGATAGTAGATTTAATTGGTACTTTATTTAGATCATATATTATGAATTTTTCAAAATTGACACTATTCGATAGGAGATACAACTAAAAAGTAATTTAAAAACGTCATTTTTCGCCGAAACTTAAATCTTCACAAATTTGATTGCAATATTCCACGAAAACTCAATTAAGTTTGTACTTAAAATACTTGAAATTTTTTTCGTATGTTCACATATTCTCTGTTCAGAATAAGAACGGTATTTGGCAGTGATGAATTTTCGTCCATTTCGGTCAGACGTTTCCCAATCGCCCACCTACTATGGATTTACTATATTGGTGTCAATAAGACAATTATTTTAATTATAATACCTAATTTCGATTGCATATTTCCCTATATCAATATTATTATAAAGGATCCAGTTAGGGACACGATAAAAAGAAGATTATAAAGAATAACAAAATAAAAGCATTAGGATCATTTTATAATTACTTAACATTACAAATTGTATAATTATTTATTATCATAATCTCAATATGAATAATATAGGTTAGGTAAGAAATTAATAATTAACAACCAAATATAATATGATATGGTTGAATGGTCTTTTTTTTTGTTTTTATTTATTTATTGCAATATTTCGATTAAATTTGATATTTGAATAGTGAATATTTTTAATTTTGAGCGAAACGAAAAAGTATTGGATTTACAATGATGTGTGTCTTTTTTTTCTGTTCTAATATCTGAAGACACTTTTTCTACCCGAAATAAGGCTCCGATTTTGACGAATAACATATTATGTTTCCTGTTGGAAATTGGATATAATTGGTACTTTATTTTTCGAATTTCTCAAAATTAATCCTATGCGTTAGGAAAGACGATAAAAAAATGACGAAAAAATGGGGATTTTTCAAGAAAATTGTAATATCGACGAATTCGATTTCAATATTTCACGATAACTCGAGTAATTTTGAATTTAGAGACCTAAAAATTTTGAAACCTTTAAATTAATTTTTCTACATATTAAGCACATCGAATATTTCGTAAAATTCCCATTTTATGTATATAATGATTTATAAAATTGGCAGATTTGGGTTTTAAGTTCTAAAAATATTTTACTGAAGTATATACTCAAATAATACTTAACATGATGTCCAAATATTAGAATAATCCCACCTCTATCAATTTTGTTTTATAGCTGTCAACACATTTTTAGTTCATACGAAATAGTTAGAATCTACACAATTATTTACATATAATTAAGAACGGAATGTATCTGTCGGTCACGGAGAATAAGAATTGTAAAACCAACCAAAGATTTTCATATATCTGTGACTGTGAAAAATATCTTGGCACGTCGTTAGTGGTCTAATTGCCACACCAACATGTAGAATGTTCCGTTACAAGTTAGTTACATAATAAAATACCTATATATTTATATAGCAATTTCCGAAAAAGTCGATCAACATTTTAATTTCAAATAGATGATATTTTAGGAACTTTTATTTTTTATTTGATAAATAAAATATTTATGATATGTAAATTATGACATATATTACTAAATTATGTATTGATAATATAAATATTATTTATATTAATTTACGATTTTTTTTTTTTTTTTTGTTTAGGACATAGTAATCTAGATTACAATTTTTTTTCTTTCTTTCTGCATGTATTGGAAAATGAGGAATGTAAGTATGGAATGTAATTAATTCATTTTAAAATTAAATTAAATTTGTAAAATTCCGGAATAAAATAATTTGGTCGAACTCATATTCACATAATTTATCATATATAATTATAAACTTCAGATGTACAAGATAGGTATAGAGATTTGATAATTGTATTAAAATTTGTGAATAATAATTATCAATATTACACATTATACGTAAAATGTAATATAATATTAGAACTGTCACTTTGATTTTCATTAAATACAAAACATAATATTTTTCTCGATAATATTTAATAAAATTGGTAATTATACATGTTACCAAAATAGTATTTATCATTATAATAATATATTTTTATATTTTAATTATATTTATTATTATTATATTACCAATTATATCTAAAGACTATAATTTAAATTATAATAATATACTTATAATAATCTTTACAATACAACTATTATGGACGAATTTGAAATATCATGAAGTATTATGAGCTTTTGTTGGGAACTAATGGAAGAAAAAATAATATGATATAATTTTGAATTATATAGTCACTTATTAACTATTTAAAATATAAACTAGTAAATATATGTAACACACTATGTGAATTATTATTAAATTCATTTATTCTATAAAATTATAGTGAATAAGGAATTTAGTATGTATATTAAAGAATCAATGAATTTTAAATATATTATAATTATTATTATACATTTTTATTCGTTTAATATAATAGTAAATTAAATATATAATACTACAAAATTTAATATCATCTATAATATAAAAATGAATCGCAAAATGTGTTGGTAAGCGCATAACTCAACACCGCCTGGACCAATTTGGCCAAATCTTTTTTTAAAATGTTCGTTGAAGTTCAAGGATGGTTTTTACGGCGAGAAAAATTAGAATTATTGCTGGAAAAACCCTAAAAATAGCCCTTTTCTTTTTCTAATACAAATGATTTGTAACTAAAACGTAGTCAATTTGAGCTTTATTGCTATGGTATTATTTTTGCTTTATTGCTATGGATAGTGTTTGTTTAGTTCGTGATTAGTGAAAAAATAATTTATATTTGATATGCCTCCTATAAGACGAAGCAATTTAGGTAGAAGAACCAGAAATGCTACAAACCAAGCTAATTACCTATCTAATCGTACTGCACAAGAACGTGACGACGGAAATGAACGTGAAAGAATTCGGATATCACAAACGCGTGAAGCGCGAGCGCGACATTCAACTAATAATCGCGCAAGTTTGAATCGAGCTGCTTTCAGTTACGATGTGTCAATTGACTACAGTAACTACCAATGTGTTGTTATTGGTTCTATGAACTCGGTTTGCTCACACTGTAAGGCATTAAAATACAAAAACGAAGCCAATGGATTGTGTTGCGCAAATGGTAAAGTGAAATTGATACCATTGGATCCACCACCAGAACCATTGTACTCATTGGTTTCAGGAATAGGAACAGATTCTATACACTTTTTGACACATATCCAACAATATAACAATTGCTTTCAAATGACTTCATTTGGGGCAACAAATGTAGTTCGGGAAAATTTTATGCCAACTTTCAAGGTATGTATTATAGCAGTTACTCATAATTATTTTAGCGAACAAAATTTTCTGTCACCAAAGTTAAGATGTGTCACTAATCTTCAATTTCTTAATCATTACGAAATATATCACTTAGTCATCATATTATATGGTGATTCAGTTTCAGTGACACTTTTATTATATTTTATATTTGATAGATATTAGTTAAAACTAAATATATACTTTTTAAGATCAAATATTATTTAAGTTTGATCACTGACAATCCATTAATTTATACCACACCATAATATTTTTTTTTATTTACAGATACAAGGGCAAATATATCACAGAGCAGGTTCACTGTTACCAGTGTCAGATAGCGACAACAAATTCCTGCAAATTTATTTTATGGGCAATTCACCACAAGAAATTGATCTGCGTTGTGCACATAACAATTTAGTAAAGAGGTCTATTGTAGAACAATTACAAACTTTATTTCATCAACACAATCAATTGATTATATTGTTTAAAACTGCCCTGGATCTGATGCCATCCGATAATCACAAAATTGTAATCAGAGCTGATAAAACACCTGCAGGTCAACATACAAGACGTTTTAATGCACCAACTATTGATGAAGTTGCTATCGTTGTAGTTGGAGAAAACTTGGAATCCCGTGATATTGTTTTACATCGTCGGAATGATCAATTACAACGTATAAAGGAAACACACCGCTCATATGATGCACTGCAATATCCCATTATATTTTGGCAAGGTGAAGATGGCTACGATTTCTCAATAAAAATGATAAATCCCATTACAGGTAACTAAAATATTAGTTTAGCTATGGCGATAATATCTCAGTCATTATATTATGTATTTTAATTTTATATTTGAATGTTATTAAAACAAAATCTATTTACAGGTTCTGAAACCAACAAAAAAGTCAGTTCAATGAACTATTATTCATACCGCCTAATGATTCGGGAAAATGAAGATAATCACATATTGAAATGTCGGCGATTATATCACAAATATGTTGTTGACATGTATGTTAAAATTGAAACGGAGAGATTAACATTCATCAGGTTGAATCAAACCAAACTCCGATCTGAAGAGTATATACACCTTCGAGATGCGATTAATACTGATAGAAATGCACAGAATGTCGGTCGGATGACTATTCTTCCAGCAACATTCATCGGAAGCCCTCGGTATATGCACGAATATGCTCAAGATGCCATGTCGTATGTTCGTCATTATGGTACAACAGATTTGTTCATCACATTTACATGCAATCCGCAATGGATAGAAATCAAGCGTGAGTTATTCTCTGGGCAATCACCCATTGATCGTCATGATATTACAGCCAGAGTCTTTAGACAAAAGTTGAAATCTTTAATGGATTTCATCGTAAAACATAATGTGTTTGGTGAGACACGCTGCTGGATGTATTCTGTGGAGTGGCAGAAACGAGGATTGCCATTTTGATTTGGTTGATTGAAAAGATAAGGCCAAATGAAGTTGATGCAGTGATATCAGCTGAAATCCCTAATGTACAAGTAGATCCTGGATTGTATGAGGTAGTTATCAAAAACATGATACATGGTCCCTGTGGAACTCTTAATCAAAATTCACCGTGTATGATGGATGGTAAATGTTCAAAACGATATCCACGGACATTAATATCGGAAACAATTACTGGTAATGACGGTTATCCATTGTATCGTCGCAGATCGACAGCAGACAATGGAAAATCAACAATTGTCAAATTAAATCAACAAGATATTGAAATAGATAATCGTTGGATTGTTCCATATTCACCCATTTTATCAAAGACATTCAAAGCACACATCAACGTTGAATCTTGCCATTCAGTGAAATCTATTAAATACATTTGCAAATATGTAACCAAAGGGAGTGATATGGCTGTGATTGGAATTGGTGCAGAGAATTCCAATGATGAAGTTACCCAATACCAAATGGGCCGCTATGTCAGTAGTAATGAAGCAGTTTGGCGAATATTTTCTTTTCTTATTCATGAGAGACACCCTTCTGTTGTTCACTTAGCTGTGCATTTAGAAAATGGACAAAGAGTGTATTTTACAGCACAGAACGCAGTACAAAGAGCTGCTCAGCCACCATCTACTACATTAACCAGTTTTTTTGAGACATGCCAAAACGATGATTTCGCACAAACATTGCTATATTCTGAAATGCCAAAATATTATACCTGGAATCAATCTTCAAGGAGATTTATACGACGGAAACAAGGAAAACCAGTTCCAGGATATACAGATGTATATTCCACCGATGCGATTGGCCGGATTTATTCAGTACATCCAAGCAATGATGAATGTTTTTATTTACGACTGCTTTTAGTCAATGTCCACCGGAATTTTTAAACTCGCTGGATTTTCCAGGATTGGCACCTCACAATCTTCAATTAAAGGTTGGATCGGTGGTTATAATGTTGCGAAATATCAACCAACCGCGTCTTTGCAACGGTACACGGTTAGCGATAAAAAAAATTACTAAACAATGTGATAGAAGCAACTATACTTAAAGGAAAGTATAAAGGAGAAGATGTTCTCATACCGCGCATCCCAATGATTCCGACTGATGTGCCATTTGAGTATAAACGACTACAGTTTCCAGTGTGTCTTGCTTTTGCTATGACTATAAACAAGTCCCAGGGGCAATCATTAAGTGTTTGTGGTATTAATCTAGAAAACCCATGTTTCTCCCATGGTCAATTGTATGTTGCCTGTTCCCGTGTTGGAAAACCATCAGATTTATTTATCTATGCGCCAGGTAATCAAACAAAAAACATCGTATACCACAAAGCACTACAATGATAATAATAATAATTATGATTCACATGATTAACAATAAAGCGATTACTTACTTTTAAATCCTTATATATGTTTTATTTAATTATTTTTTATTCACAACGCCCTATCACCAGGGTGAAGGTTCTGTTCAGGAGAATTTTTTAAAATACGTAGGCACAAAAACTGCCACATTACAAATCTTTTTGACAGGACGAAGTCTGTCGGGTCAGCTAGTAATTGATAAAGATAATTTTAAAATGAATATAATAACCATTATGTGATTATAAAAATATATTAATTGAATTAACAAAAGACAAAAATGTCTCTATTTAATAAATAATCATAAATACAATGTATCTAACGTTCAAATTAACATTCTTTTGTATTTATAACAAGTATTTTTATTATATCACGCTATTTAAAAAAAATAATTATTGTGGTAATTAGAATTCGAGTGTATAATAATATAATTATTAATAATGTTATTATTTAATATGCATGTTATTTGTTTTCATCAAATATATGTTTTAATATTTTCCTCATAAATTATTCTATTATTTATTTTATATACGTATAATTCTTCGCGCTTTGATTAAAAGGACATAGAAGTTTTAAAGGATATACAAATTATTAATGTACTAGTTTCTAGATAATTTTTTAAAGCACTACACGAAATTTTTTTTAGACGTATTTATGCATCATGTCTGGGATAATGCTATTATACGTGAGAAAAATTTATTTAAACTTAACCATCAAAAATGTTTTTCCCTGTAAACTATTAGCTATCAACTTATAACAATCATCAATTAAAATACCATCTAAAAATATTATTACTTATTTTATTGATTATTTTTATTTATTTTTTTAGCGTTTTCAACTTTAAAAAAACCTTCAGAGTATTGCAATTTAGAAGAAACGTACACTGACTACACTTTACCTGTAGATAATTAGTTAAAAAAAAAAAAATGATTATTTTACTTTCTTAAAATGTATGAATCTACGTCTAAAACATATTGGAACCAGGGTTAACGATGATATTTTCATATCTTTACTCAGACAGAAATTCAATAAATTAATAAATCACAAGAAGCAGTAAATAATAAATATTGTTTTTAATTTTGTATTAAATTAGTACTACTAAAATTATATTTATCACTTAAAAAATATATTGTAACTCTTTTTAAATATTATTATTTATTATGCTTAATAAGCAATATAATATGGTTTATGATTATAACTTATCATTTCAATTCTTATCATTTAGAAAAAAATAAAATAGCAGGAGCACCCTAATTGGTTGTCCTCGTGGCGGGTTTATTTCACTCACTATTATGATAAAATATAATCTATCTCTTTTAATCCGATTAGTATGACCACGCCTCCCGATCCTCGTGGCAAATTATCCGTCTAGATCTCTAGATGTATACGTATATGGTTACCACAAATACAAAGAATATAACATCCAAATTAACATTATTTTGTATTCATGACTTGTATTTTTATTATATCATACTATTTAAAAAAAATAATTATTGTGGTAATTATTCGAGTAGGTACTTACATCATAATATAATATTATTAATAATATTCATGTACATTATACATGTTATTTATATTCAACAAATATTTTAGTTTTTTATATACTTACATTTATATCATTAAAAATTAAAATATTTTTTGCATTTATAAATTATTAAATATAGCAATACATGATAAATCCGAATAAAACAAATAAATATGACATTTTATACAGAATAATTACACAGATAATCAAAAATCGAAACGAATTGTATGTAATTCTCATAACAATAACTATTTTTATAAAATAATAGTCCGACAACTCTGTATAATATTTTTTTTCTAAAAAAACATGAAATAATATTTAGTAATACTATAATTCAGGTGGTTTAAAGTTTTTTAGTAAACAAATATTTGAACTGTATCTACCTAGCCATTTAAAATTTCATATTAAATTGCTAATGCCATTAATGCTTTACATTGATATATTAAACGTACGAACTTAAAATATGAACCTAACGGGCCCAATATTTTATTACAGAATTATAGTACCTAACCCTGTGAATGCTCAATAAATTTTTTACGTTTCATTAAGTTCAATATTGCCTATGTTATTTTAAATTATTGAAAAAGATTTCGTTAAAATTTTATTACTTTAGAATTTCTGTCATTTTTTGTATTGTTTCCTGCCGCATTAGGTCAGTTTTGAGAAATTTGATAAATGACCTAAATAAATTACCAACTATTGAACTATACAATATTCTCTATTGGAATCGTATGCAATTCGTAGTAATTGGAGTAAACCTAACCTTACCTTTTTAATAGGTAGTAACTTGTATATTGTAATTTAAAATTTTCATTTTTTTTGGTATACAGGTGTATTGATAGAATATTCACAAATCATTTTAATAAATTACAAAATAATAATCATACTATCGTGGTTTAGTTGATTTTTAAATGTTAATTAAATTATATATAATGAGGACTTTGCAAAAAATAAATAATTAATTTAAAAAAAATTAATTAAAACCGTTAAACGATGAAATAAATAAAAACAGAACATTGAAAAATTGTATAGAAATTATAATTAATATATAATACAACAACGCCATAAAAATTTATAGACGATTATTAACATAGATCATATATAACTTAATACACGGTAGATAACTTTATCTACTGTGATTTTATAGATATTTTAGTACTATAAATTTTAGATTTTGAGCTAATCGAAGATATTATTGGTTTTAAAATGATGCATGCCTTTTTTTATGTCTGAAGACATTTTTACTACCCGAAATAAAGCTTCGATTTTCACGAATAGCACATGGTTCCGGTTGGGTAATGGATGTATTTGGTAATTTATTTATGTAGTCGAATTACTTAAAATTAACCCTATGCGATAGAAATAAAGACCAAAAAAATGACGAATAAAACGACATCTTTTACGAAAACTGAAATTTGGACGAATTAGATTTCAATATTTGATGATAACTGGGGCAATTTTGAATTAACATACTTTTTGGGGTTTCACATATGTACTATATATATATGTGTGATAAAATGTTCTTTACACCTGTATTCCTTATACTTCCATAGCAATTAATTCTTCATTTTTAAACATTAAAATATAATTAGCTTATCAATTAATAATTATTATATGTACGAATTTTAGAAATGAACTAATTTTATAGTATTATTTATTTTTTTTATATATATTTCTGTAATACGAGTAAAATATCATTAATATTTTAACTCGATAAGAAATATAAATAACGAATGTAATTAAACAATCAGTATTACGGTAGGTATTGGCGTATTGCATGTATATTATTTTTAATATAAGATATGTTTTACTTTAAAATATAAACGAAAACGTTTGAGGTCATTGAGGTTATTCTTTATATAATATAATATAATAACCATAGTATATATAAAGACCCAAATTTATTCATTATAAAATAACCGTGAAATATTAAATTTTTTAATGTGAATGCATAACCGACAGTCACATTTCTTCCCCGGAG
>JAIUCT010000026.1:1917296-1989158 GCA_021307375.1 Tetraneura akinire
ATGTATATATGTGATAAAATTTTGGAATCGTTAAAATTTAACAGATTCTTTTTCCACCTGTATCCATTACCATGTTTCTTAATACCTTTAAATATATTTGTTATACCTACTTAGATCGAACAATATTAATTATAATAATATTTTTTTAATAACGTTTTTATACGTTCCCTATTTATTAAATGATACAATTCAATATTTTAATTTATAATTTTAATTATTTTTTATACATAAAATATTTATATATTTTTGATATTTAGATAAATTGGAGAGTTAGTAATTTAGTATAAGTATCATATACATTTATTAAAAATCCTATAATATTGTATTATAATATAAATATATAATTATAATATTACATAATATAATACAATAATTTAATATTATTATTTATTATACTCATTTCACGTTAATTATTGATAATTCGTTATAAATATTGTATTTATTTGAACTGTCATGTTATCATAACAAAAATATCAGAAATACGTTAAATCGTATATACTTACTCATCACAGCCTGTTCAGTGAAGTACGAAATGTTTACGAAACATATGTTCGCCACGTATTGCAAGCTCGACACCCCCCGTGACCCCTTGCTGAAACAACGGCACAAACCTTTGGTGATGCGGCAATCAAGCAACGTATGCATTAATTTTCTTATCGGAGCTGACAGTGTACGCATCACCGAAATAAATACCATCGTCAAACACAAAACTGTTATTTTTAGGACCAACAGTTATCCTTATCGGACATCTGCTTAAGTCAATCATTTCGATTTCAGATGTTATTATCACGACCATTGTGGTCAATTGTGGTCAATCTTCCATGTAAAAATACCCGGCCATCATCTCAATAACATAAGTACATTTTATATAAATTGCATAAGTCGCTCCTTTTTAAAACACACTTAAAGCACTTGTCTAGTAACTTGTTCAATCTTATATTAAACGCTTTCAATGTCTCCATAAGTATGTATCGTAGAGATTATGATACAAATCGATATCAAGCAACTAAATTAACAATGCTACAACAAGAATCCTGTAATCTGCAGATCATCTAACCTCTACAGAGCACTGTTTAAATTATATAGCGATATATCTTATGCAATTAAAATATCTCACAATTTTATATTTCACAAAGTTTTAATACTCATGTGAATTATAATTAGGTTTGGAAGGTAATGATGATATGTCATCACTTTCAAAAAAAAAATTCTATAAGAAATTCAGTTATTGATATACTATTCATCTATAAATATTTAATACATTTAATAAAACGTAATCTAATTTAGATTTTATAATCAAAATATATATTACAAAATTTTATGACTTGTATATTATTTTTGGGTAAATACTAAATACGTTTTTTAATATGAAACTAAATTTAGTGCTTGCATAAATAATAAAGTTGTTGAGTAATATATTAAATATAAATTCTTTGATATAATAACATTATAGAATATACGAGTGTTTATCTCCTAAATTAAAAGTCAATACTTAAAACAATTTAAATTTCATTATTATCAATTATATTATTTATCTTTATAAACTTACAATAAATATTAATTTCGAGTGAAACCTATTGTTTTTCTCTTAGTAATATATCTATATATAATTTTATTCACTTTCATAATCTTAATATTATATTTGTGTACCATAAATTATAAATATTTACTTATATTTTATATATTATCTTATGTATGTATTTTTATATAATGTATTCTAATGATTTTTTTTTTAATATTATGAATTATTTATTTTTATATTATATGTACCTATATAAAACAATTATCAATATTTTCCTTTTTAGAGTGTGAAGGTACGAGTATAATTTTTAATAAAACTAGAACACGATATGTATTAATATATTCTAGAAGTACTACTTATTACTAGCGTAATATAAGACAAATTTGAGATAAAAATACATACGAGTATAATTTGACCATTACATTATTTATTTATATTTGTTTACATTTTTGCTCAGAAAGTTAGAATGAACCGTCGTATATTGTTAATGTCCCTTTTAAAATTTTCGATTAACCACCATTACTAAATATAGATTCTATTTTAATAGATCGATTCAGTCATGCGATTAAATATATATGTATTTTATTCTTGATCGTATTCCTTCCATCATTCCTTCAATTATTAAACTGTGCAATTCATTGTCACGCCTCAACGTGTGTCCTATCATTTTGCCATCTTCTTCTCTTTAGAGTATATAGCAATGTTTTTCTTCTCCTATCATTAAGATATCTTCATTTGTTCTTTTCTCAATCCAATTTATTCTCTACATCTTTCTCCAACACCACATTTCTAGCGCTTCTAACATATCTCTCTATTTTTTATTTATTGTTCACGTCTCACTTCAATATAAAACCACGCTCCAAACCTTTATTTTTATGTACTTTTTCTTAGTAACTATTCTCATACTTTTAGATGTTAATAATTTATTCTTTTTCGAAATAGTTTTTTTGCTTCGGCTATTCTGTTTCTGATTTCCTTTAATGATTTTCCGTCGTTTGTTATGTTACGGTCATTTTGTGCGACTCTAACGGTGTCTTCAATTTTGTGCCGAATCGGCACACAATGTCTGACAGATTATTCCAATGCATATGATAGAGGGAGATGAGACGTATTATTTTGATAGTAATAATTGGAATACTAATTCATACACAATAGTGAGTCGATTTATTATTAACAGAAGCGCGAGCATTCATATGTACATTTTAATTATATAGTGTGTATTATTACGTGTCGACTCCGCCTGTCATCCGGATCACAATTAATTATCGATTGGATCCAAATTCAGGTGTAAATTAATATTATATATATAATATTATTCATAATTTATATATATATACTCAAGAGTTAGTTATTTAATTCCAAAGTGATATTATACGAGTCCTGATAAATCTCTCTAGGGCTATATAAATAAATAGGAGAACTTTAGATCATCTCGTGTAGAAATAGTCTAGCCAACTATATCTTCAGATTCCACTAGAGACTAGACTAACGATAGGCGTTCGTTCTAAAGAACATGCTAAGCCGAACAGTCACGTTACAGTTATAATGCTGCCTAAGTACTTGAAATTATCTACCTGGACAATTATTTTATTGTCTAGTGTTATATTAAAAGATGGTATTATCCATCTATCCATTAAGATGGTATGATATTTATGTTGAACATAATATTCATTATTTAAGTGTTCAAACTATTTATTTAGAATATTATTTTGCATAGTTTTATAATAATAGAAATTTAATTAATCATTATAAATCAAAAACCTACCTATTTTGATTATTTTTATATTTATTACATTCATATCAACATTATCATCAAATATATTATGTTTATTACATCAATTCATTTATATTATATATTAAAATTTAGATGACTTAAAAAAGGCACATTTTGATTGTGAGTTAATTATCCACAGTATATAATATTAATATACGAGTATTATTATAAATAATCGTTAAAAATCTAAAACATTTATTATTTAATGATTTAATTATGTGAATGTGAAGCCATGTAGGACGTAGGTATAAGTATAGAAATAATATAGTTAGTTTATATCATACTTTTGTATATTAGGAAGGGGGACGGCCGGCACATTTTCGATTGTGAGTTTTCAATAGTTTCGTCGTGTTGGAGCCGTATGCCCAATAGGTATGACCAGCGACCAAAATTCGCCCAAAATTGTATGTAAAATATTATGATCTCTGTTTAACTTAGTAAATGAAAATATAGTCCACTATTTTTTGTATACAGAAATCAGTCGTCTTATTTATTTAAATATACAGTAATAAAATTTTGACCAACAAATTATAATATAATTTATTACCTATAGATAATAATTGTACTATTGAAGAAGCCGTAAAACATGCATTTTTTAATACGAGTAAATTTTACTTTATACTTTTTATACATTTATAAAATATAATAATTAATAAGGAGTAAAATAGTACTATAATATTAAACATCACTTACCTCATTTTTGTGAATTTAGCAGCATAATGTTAGCAGTAAACATTTTGACATACCTAAAAAATTTGTTCTTAGTTGGTCAGATATTATAAGACAATTTTTAAATTTGTTTGAGCTTTGATTAGGTGTTAGAAACAATTTTAATTTTCACTGATATCTTCATGCTAACACACATTTGTTAGAAATAGAACATTAATTTTAAGTATAAACTTTTCTACGTACTTTGTTAGACATTGTTAGATGGCATTTATAATTTGTTAGATTTTATTGTAGCTAGTATAATCATTTTTTGTTCGCATTGACCTCACAACAAAAGTTGGTTAGAACTTTTATTTTTGGATAGATACAAAGTTCTGAATATTTATAGACAATTTGTATATTTAAGTGATTTAAGTCAACAATATTGTTTTTGCTAGGTACTTAACGAAACAATTTTAAGTTGTTTAAAATTATTTTTAATGCTATAAAAGTATTTAAAAACCTATATTTACAAAAATACTTTACAAATCGGTAAAGATATTTTGATTATATTATTTGATACATAATGTAGGGAAAATATGATAATTGCATACAATATAAATAAATGTAATTTAAAATTGTGAAAAAATGTTTCTCGGTAATTCCCCCCACCCCCACCATCGTAATAATGATAATATGAATAAATTCATTCCACAATTTTTAAGAACTTAAATATTTTTTTAATATTTTATTTTATAAATGCGGATATATAATAATTAATAATTATCAGTAAATTGTTTTTTTAATATTCTGTGTTATACCGTCGAAATTTTAAGGCCAATATATTGATAAAACTTATCCACTCGTGTTTATTTAATTGTCTATAAAAATTACATTTTGAATTATTTGGAACATTTAACCAATCTAAAGTCGTCACGGATAAAGTGTATACGTTTTAATGATGAAATTGTAAATTATATTAATATAAGATAGGTATTGTAAAATATATTAATATAATATAAATATATTAAAGTTAATATTATTTTAGAAATAGCATCTATTTCTGATGCAATGACATCTAAGAGTAAGTTAAGTATATTATACATTGTTAAAATAATTAATATTTAAATATTTGATTGTAAGGTAGAAATCAAGGATACTAATATGGATAAGAAAAAGGCTATAGAAAGATAATGATTCTATTATAATAAATATTTAAATAAAGAAATGAGTATTGTTTGTCATATACACTGATAATAAAGTATTTTTTTAGGATTTTAATAATTAAGACTTTCATGAATTAGAATAATATTGTTGTTTTTTGTGGAATTATCTAGGTACCCATGAATTGGTTTTGGTTTAAAAAAATAAGTCAGAACAAAAACCAAAACATTAATAATTCTGAAAATAATAATAATATTACTATTTTGATACACTTCATAAAATAAGACTTGCTCAATTCATGAAAAAGGCATAAAAATAATCCAAATATGAAATTATAAAGTTTTTTTTATTATTTTTGCTTTGTCCAAGAATTAAATATGAAAAATTCGTCCATTCATGAACTGTGTTATAATTTTTTTTAAACATTTATTATTTTTTTTTTTTTGATGTACTTAAGGTGTCCACATTGAGTTAAAAAATTAAATACGCCACAATTTTTTCATTCTTTGTTTCTTCAATTTATTCATAACATATGTCATATACACAAACTTAAGACACAGTTCTGAAGCATATTAAGTATTTTTGACATAGGATTGCTAAATCAGATGACGGTCTTATCGATATTTACTGTATGAACTACGTTCTCTTCATGCAGATCAAATATATAGATACATATCTTTATGGTCCATTCTTTACGTTGGACTAATATAAAATGCAGAGAAGAACTTGTACTATGCCATTGTCAAAGTGTAGGTAGGTACTCGTGTTGGTATCTAAATGACATGCTGTATGTAGCTCTCCAACATAAATACTTAAAGTAAAGAGAGTAACATTATGGTTGCACCTTGCAACTCGTTACTAATAAAAATAAGAGGAAATTTTTTTTTTTTTTTTTTGTAACAATTATTGGCATTATTGTAATATCATGTTTTATTAACATGTTATGGGTGTGTATGTTTTTCCTTTCTTTATTTTAGATTTTCAAGATCGGTATATTTTATATCTTTTTTTAAACCTTAACACAGGTAATTTATGTATTATTTATTCTACATCATAACTTCAATTTATTGTAATAGTGATTTTTCCATATTCATTGATATAGGTATTTTAAGTATTATTATGGACTCCATAATAATTATTATTTTATATTTTATTTTATTAGAAACCCTAAGGTTTAGCTAGATTATAAAGAACTAAATAGTAATCGATCACCCTAATTTAATATTGTGTAACAACTAAAACGGTGAATTCAGTATTACCTACCCTTTTCAGTTAACAGTAACATGTAGAAGGTAACCCTTGTTTTAGAGTAATCACTTAATTTTATTTTAATAATAAACTACACATTATATATTTATATTAACAATGTTTTGTGGACAATGATATAACTATTATTCGAGTGTATGGAAAAGAGTAAGGAAGGGACAGACCCACTGCCACAATAGCCGCATGGACAGCCGGGGCAATAAGGGGCAATAGGGGCCTCTTGGAGTTCGTTGGGGCCCCGCTACCATATGCGTCAATAAAATTATGTTTTAAAATATAAATTGTAAAAATAATTGTATACATTTATTTTTTAAATAATATTATCTTTTTTTTATATATATATCTATAATAATCGTTGGAACAGAAAGGGAACTACTTTCGCATTATTTCTTCCAGAGAAATTATATTACCTATAATATATATGCCCCCCATATTACAAGGAATATGATTCCTATAATATTAATGTAATAATAAAAAAAAAAAAAAACACTATTTGAGTAATTTTATTAAACAACTTATTGGATGGTGTGAGGACATTAGATTTTTTAAAAAATCACCATTTACGTCTTTATATAACTTATGAGTCCTCCTTTAAAAAAATATTACATATTAGTACATACTTTTTTGAGGGCCCCAAAAATTCTAGTTTAGGTACTGGAATGACTGGATGGTTTGACTGAGAGCCGGTCAAAATAAAATAAGAAAAACGACGTACTGAGTACCGAGTGTTGGCTGATACTGCCAGGGATTGAAACCGATTTAAACCGATAAAGAAATATTTATTGATAAATATTTATTGAATGTCAATAAATTTGTGCCTATGAATCTATAATTTTAGTCTATAATATATTTTTTAAAGTTTTACAATCATCTTTTGTATAAAATAAGTCATATATTTTATTATTATAATTTTTTTTTTTACTTATAAATATGTAACCGATAACGAAATTGAAACTACTTACAAACCAGAAATCGATATCGAAATAACATGAAAACCGATATTCAAAATCGAAATCGAAATTGCTGAAAAATAGATATTTAATAATTAAATCAAAATTGAATAACTTGAAAACCAGTATCCAATAATATCGAAATCGAAATCAAAATAATTTTGCTACCGCTATGGCTAGCTCGTCTGTCGGTGTTCGTCGTCACTAATTTCTTCTTCGTTGACATTCGCCTTAGTTTTAAAGTTTCCCACTGAACTGTCGGGAAAATTTCAAAATTAAATGTGTGTGTAACAGACAACAGTATTTAATATTAAGGGAGGTAACTATTAGGTTAGCAAACCTCACCGGGCGGCGCAAACCATGCTGATTACCATCACTACACTCAGGGCCGGCGCTAGACATTATTAATACATAGGCAAAATTAAAAATTGCCGCCCTTGTATTGTAAATCCTCACTTCCCTCCAAATTCATACACACCTACGATCTACCTTACCCATATATAATAATATTAAATTTGTATAAAAGAGATTTTACCCTATTAACTAAACAAAAAATTAATTACATATACTTTTAAAAAGCAAGGAAAAGGATACAGCCATACAGGTGTGCAATCATAATGTTTAATTAAATTAGTTATAATTTGAATGCAATGATAAACTATTGCATTCGAAAAAACAATTCTGAGTGAAGCTCCGTCAGATAATGCCGTTTTTTTTGTCATTTTTTTTTTTGATTAACTAAAAATATCAAATTCAAACACCTATAAAAAAAAAATTGAGCCTTGGGATTTTTCTAATATTTTGATATAATGTTAAGTGATATGTATGTATACTTCAATAAAACTTTCAGATCTAAATGCCCAAAATTACCAACATTATATATATATAAAAACGAGAATTTTACGAAATATTTAAGTCCTATATTTTGTAGAAAAATAAAAGTAACGGTTCCAAAATTGTATTACCACATATATATATATATATATATATATATATATATATTACCTGTGTGAACACCTATTGAAATTTTCAAGTTTCTAACTTTAAAATTGCCCGAGTAATCATTAAATATTGAAATCGAATTAGTTGAAATTTCAGTTTTCGTGAAAATTGCCGTTTTTCGTCGTTTTTTCTACCACTTAGGGTCAATTTTGAGAAATTCGAAAAATGATCTAAATAAAGTACTAACTACATCCACTTTCCAACCAGAAAAATATGCTGTTTGTGAAAATTGGAGCATTATTTCGGGTAGTAAAAGTGTTTTCAGGCATAAAAAAAAAGACACACTTCATTGTAAAACCAATACATTCTTCGCTTCCAGAATCTAAAATGGAAAACAAATAAAATGAAAACTAATATTTCACTCAAAGTATTAAAGAATTTTTTTGGTTTTTTTGGTACTAGGTACTAGGTACATTATTTTTATAATACAATAATTATTTCAAACAATAAAAATAATGGATAGAGTAATATTTATCATTATACTTGTATTTCGATTAGGACATTATTATCGTTGTACATGTTATTGATTTATTACAATAAATATTAAATATTATTTGTAGATGTAGACATTGTTTTCCTGTATATTATAAAATATAATAATTTCAACGTGTACGGTCGATTCACACAATCATATTATTTTGGTCGTCAAACTATTTTGGTTGTTTTGATTAATAAACGGGGAAATAACTTTATATTAGACTGATAATTTCATTTTTAATTAAAATTTCTGATATTTTGTCTACACTAATACAGACAAAAATGCCGCCTTTTTGAAAAATGCCGCCCTAGGCATAGGCCTGTGTTGCCTGTGCCTTCCGCCGGCCCTGACTACACTGTATTAATTTCCGCGGACGCCTCGACCTGACCCGTTTCAAGTATTATAATATTATTAACATTTAGGAAATAATTGTTTTACCGTTATTCATTATACTTGACGATTAATAATTTGAGAGAAGAGATAAAATAATTGTTTCCACAATGTGTTGTGCTATTTTTATTTATTATGAAGACCTTATTTGAGATTTTATTATTTTAGAATTTTTCAAGGTACGTTTCTTATAGACAATAATAAAAAAATCTAAGAAAAGAAAATGACGAAAAATTTGTAAAATTTACAGAAACTGTAATTTTGATATTTTTTTGTTTATTTTATATTATTTTCATAAAAAAAAAAAAGTTATAAATGCAATATAAGTACCAAGGAAACAAAGAAAAATATTGTAAAATTAGCAGAATTTTTAATTTTAACGAACTTAAAATATTATACTTATTAAAATGATAATGAAGAATGTAAATGCCATATAGTATTAAATATTTTATATCCTTCATCATTCAAAAATTCACAACTGTATCTTGTATCTATATGACGTGTTGTTTCAATTTATTTTTAGTTATGGATGAAAATTGTTTTTACCCATATGAATGGTATATAAAACAACATAATATAACACGCAATAATAGTACGTATATTTGTTTATCAAATTTTAATTTATAAATTAATAATTATATAATTGATGATCATAAACTTAAATAGTTTTGTTTTATTTTTTACATACATATTCAATAATATGAATTATATGGTGTATTGTAAATATATTATGAATAATAATATTATATAAAAAAATTAAATAATTTTTCAAATTTATAAATGTATAATTAATTTAACAATATTATTTGCCCTGTTTGTTCCTGGTATAAATTTTAATGATTTATTACATATATGTAAAATCGAAAAAAAAAATATTTATAAAATTGAATAGATGTACCGAAAAATCTGGTTGTTCAGGAAGTTTGTCCAACGAATAATATCATAATATAATAATCATAATAATAATATAATCATAATATTAATTATGGTCTTTCGATTTTTACAAATACAGATATTTCACAATTATTAAATATTAAAAATAATAAAATATATTCTCCACATAGATCCTATTTTTTTTATCCATTTTATCATTAAATATTTTATTTTATTATATTAAATAATATTATAATATACACTAATATAATAATTATTTTAATAGTGACTCTGAATGAAATATTGAATAGTGAATTTATCATATATCTCAGTAAGTATTATGGAAATATCCAAAGTTCAAAATTGATATTATATACAATATTCAAACACATTAATCTTTTATTTTCTCTTGAAAAAGTTTTTGTTAGCATTACTAACTTCTTCACATTACTCTGACCTTAATTATTCACACTTAGAACTTATAATAGCTAGTATATAGTTACTATTATTTATAATAATTATTATTTAAAGTAAAACACGAATGATTATTATAAAAAGAAAAATTATTTTTAATATTAGTACAATAATTGGTAAATAGTAAATAAAATATTATTATTTTTTTACATTATTTGTCGCCCCATATGTATATGCCATGTTTATATGATATGTCTCCACTTCATATTCTACGACCTTTTCATACAATAACTAACTATTTTTTGAAATTTTTTTATTTGAAATAGATATAAACCTTTTGGATTTTAAATTATAGTCGACAAATAGTAAATACTTTGATATATTTGAGGCACACCTCCATTTTCTTTGTTATTAATCTGAAAATTGTTCTAAAATTATATTTCAAATTTTACTACTTTATTTCTAAGCTTTCTATATGTGAGTTACTAGTCAACTCCAAATTGTCTTCGAAAATATTGTATTTGTTATATTTTGAAATAATATAATTCTACAATTTTTACATATTATCATAATATCGATAAAACTGTAGATTAATTTCAAATTTTTATTAATTTATCATATTATATTTTAGATTCTGATGAGCGTAGCGAAGCATTTTTGTTTTGTTTTTATGTGTAAAGACACTCTTACAACACGAAATTATTCTCTGATTTTCACGAGTAGTACAGGCTTCCGATTGAAAATTGGGTGTATATTGTACTTTATTTAGGTCATTTTTCGAATTTCTCAAAATTGAGCCGATGCGACAGATAAAACGACGAAAATATGACGAAAAAAATGACAATTTTCCTTCGAGGAATTTGACTCATCATGATTATAATAGTAACTATAGTGATAATATAAATATTATTTTTACTAATAGCAACCAAAATTATAATATTATTATTTAATTATTTATTGTTACTAATAGCGAACAAAATAATAATAATATTATTGAAACTAATAGCAACCATGAACCATCTATAAATAATAATTTCCATCATAAATCTCATAATACTTGTTTGAACACCCCCGGGGTTGGGTCCATCACTTTTTATCTTTACCGATCTTCGTCTCATAGGCAATATATCTCTTTACCAAATTTCGTCGCATTTGGTCCAGCCGTTTAAGAATGCACAAAAGACAATCAGAAATTCGTTTATATATATATATAATTTGTTATTGCATTCAAATTCTAATTAAAATTATTAAACACTATGATTTGCACACGTATATCCCTGCGGCAAAATTATCCCTTCCTTTGGTTTTTATATTCGAAACTTTTATATAAAATTCATGTATAATATTTTATTAAATAATAATTATTTTGTAATATATTGCAATTGCAGAAGCACATCGAATGGCCACTCTTTACAGTAAGTACTAGCTATTAAAATTATTCGAATTAAATTATTTAAATTTATCGATTTCATTTATTGAAAAATATTATTAACCACTATTATATTTATCCATCTGGATTTTTAGTACTTTATGAACCAAACGACATCACACAAACAGGTATATGTAAATAAATAAATTAATAAATAAATATTTCCCTTATTTAAAAATGATTAATTAAAATTATATTAATCAAATTTAACTATTTGTATAAAAATAAATATGTGTTAATATATAGTGATTTTTGGAACCTATGAATTATAAAAATAATAATTATAATAAAAAAATATATTTTAGATATGAGATTTCGAAGAACCAAAAGTATTATTTTTTTCCTTTTTCAATTAATAATATTTATACATCTACTATAATAAAACGCTAACTCCGTCATGGAAGAGGTTTTTCCTTATATTCCGTATATAAATTCTACCGTTCGTCGTACGTCTTCCAAACTCGCACTTTTCGCGGTCAACTTTTTATTTTCCTTCTATTAAAATCGGTTTCGTAATTTTTCACGCGAAACTTTTTCTTAAATCGCCTTTTTTAACTTTTAGCTAATTATTTAACTGTCCATGAGCAAACAAAACATAAATAGCTGGTCCTTATCTCACTCTAACGCGTGATAACGGAATTTCGCGCGGTAAACCGTAAATTATACGTCGCGATATCGTACGTTTTTCGAAACGTTATTCCCGTCCCCTTTTCGCTTTTTCTCCCTGTTTTTCAATAAATTAACGTCGAAAACGGTTTTCGGACCCTTCGTATACGGGTTTCCGACCGTTACGCTCGATATTTCGCCGTATTTTGCGGATTTTTCGATATCGCGAAACAGTTTAAATACACCGATTTTCAACGATTCTTCAACGACCCATAGTGGCGCACTCGATAAGTAGGCATGTTAGGAGGCTAGGTTAGGCAGGCACCGACGGTTCGAATCCCGATCCGTCGGTGGCGGACCGTGTGTTACTGTGTTCCGATTTTCGCATTTTTTTTTTGTTTTTTTTTTTTTGTTAATTTTTCGGCGCTCTCCTGTACGCGCATGCGCATTACGCACCGGTATTACTAATGGAAATAATATTCTGTTTTTCTGTTCGTGATAACGGGCCGGCCGGTTTCCGACTGCTCGCGATAACGAGTCCGTCGAGCCTACCTTGCGCTCGCCGCTCCCGAAAACCGATAAATGCCTACCTCTCTCTCGCTACCGTCCAAAAATATTATTCCACGTGATATTTTACGTTTTCACCCGTCCTTTTTACTAATGGAATAATATTAAATGGTTATATTAGTTTAAAGTTATCTTTTTTTTTTCTACAATGAAAATACTTATATTTTGATTTAATATATTTAATCGTTTATTATACCCTTAATATTATATACTCCGTTTTTTTTTTGAAACTATCTAAATACTTATAATAATTGTTATACACTATATCGATATGTCACCGATTATATTTCTACGTATCGATTCTCGACTCTGTAAAATTATACGTATGATTTATATACAAATCGTGGTCGTTGGCTTATATTATAAACGATAATTGTTCGAACCCATACGTTGTTACGGTTAAAAAATATAGTACGGGCGCTACCGGTATTACACTGGCAGCTATGGTGGTGGTAAAACTTTTCACGCGAACCTTCTGTATTCCACTGAAATCCGACCGGGGTAAGTGAGTGCGCCGAAGGCGTACTCCGCGTGGTGGGACTACCGTGATCGGTCAAAGACTGTTCACCCGAAAAGAGTGTAAATATGGCCGCTCGATTTCGACCGTAATAAATAATAATATATATTATTACGAGTTATTATTTTTTTTTTTACGTTGAAAATACTTATATTTTGATTTAATCTAATATAATAAAACTCTAACTCCGTCATGGAAGAGGTTTTTCCTTATATTCCGTATATAAATTCTACCGTTCGTCGTACGTCTTCCAAACTCGCACGTTTCGCGGTCAACTTTTTATTTTCCTTCTATTAAAATCGGTTTCGTAATTTTTCATAATACATAATACATAATACATTTTCATTTTACATAATACTTATATTTTGATTTAATATATTTAATAGTTTATTATACCCTTAATATTATATAGGTACTCCGTTTTTTTTTTTGACACTATCTAAACACTTATAATAATTGTTATACACTATGTCGATATGTCACCGATTATATTTCTACGTATCGATTCTCGACTCTGTAAAATTATACGTATGATTTATATACAAATCGTGGTCGTTGTTTATATTATAAACAATAATTGTTCGAACACATACGTTGTTACAGTTAAAAAGTATAGTACAGGCGGTACCGGTATTACACTGGCAGCTATGGTGGTGGTAAAACTTTTCACACGTACCTGTATCCCACTGGAACCTGACTGGGTTAAGTGAGTGCGCCGATGGCGTACTCCGCGTGGGGGGACTACCGTGATCGGTCAAAGACTGTTCACCCGAAAAGAGTGTAAATAGGACCACTAGATTGCGAACGCCCTTCAATACGCCGGAGGCGGATAAAATACTTTAATCATTATATCCGATAAAGATCTACTTCCGCCGGGATCAATGTAGTATGTACGCGAACACTATGGTAGCGGAAAAGCTATGGTGGTGGTAAAGCTTTTCACCCTCACCAGTATTCCACTGGCAGCTATGGTGGTGGTAAAGCTTTTCACGCGAACCTGTATCCAAGGACAGCTAGTCTAATATAATAAAACGCTAACTTTTTCATGGAAGAGGTTTTTCCTTATATTCTTTTCTTACAAAGGTTTTTCTCCTTTAATTATATAAATTCTACCGTTCGTCGTACGTCTTTGAAATTTCCACCTTTCGCGGTCAACTTTTCCTCCTCTTTCTATTAAAATCGGTTTCGTAATTTTTCACGCGAAACCTTTTTTTAAATCGCATTTTTTAACTTTTAGCTAATTATTTAACTGTCCATGAGCCGCCGCCGTGCCTACCTTTCTCTCGCCGATCCCGTGATAAGCCGGCTGACGAGCGCACCTTTGGCCCGATACTTTCGAAAATTTTCCGCGGCATTATTATTCAATCTCGATATTATTTTAACGTTTTTTTCCGTATTTATTCAATATTTATATAATATTTAATATCATATAAATATAAATATTTGATATTATATTAATTTTAATTTATTTAATATTTATAATTTTTTTCCGTTCGTATTTCTCGCGTAGCCGTCGTTTTTTCGCGCCGCCGTCGATCGCCGTACCGTAACGGAGTCGTTTTTCACGCCCGATCGATTTTTTTCGCGTATTTTTCATTCGATAATCGGACTACCGTGATCGGTCAAAGACTGTTCACCCGAAAAGAGTGTAAATAGGACTACTAGATTGCGAACGCCCTTCAATCCGCCGGAGGCGGATAAAATACTTTAATCGTTATCCCATAAAAATATACTTCTGTCGGACTCGATGTACCATGTACCCGAAGAAATTACTTCTCCACCCGAATACTATGGTAGCGGAAAAGCTTTTCATCCCCACCAGTATTCCACTGGCAGCTATGGTGGTGGTAAAGCTTTTCACGCGAACCTGTATCCAAGGACAGCTAGTAAGTACATAAAAAATATTAATGGGTATCAAAACTAAGGAATATATTATTTAAATATTTCCCAATCTATTACCTAATAATATTAATAATAAAATATTTATTAAAATATTTTGATGTACATACCTATTCATTTTTCATTAAATATATTAGTATCAATTTTTAGACAATAGTAGACAATTTTTATAACATTTATTTTATGAAAATATTACATTATTATTTGAAATTATTTCAATTATTATAACAATTTCGATTATAAAATTCTTTATAACAATATTATTTTAAAGAATAACAAAATAATAGCATTAGGAACATTTTATGATAACTAAATACTTCAAATTGCATATTTAGTTATTATCATAACATAATCTCAATATAAATGATATAATATAATATATGATATGTTAGAGTGCTTTACGGTTCTGTAGGTATTTATTTATTACAATATTTCGTTGAAATTTAATACAATAGTAATAATATTTTAGAATTTGAGCGAAACGAAAAAGTATTGGATTTACGATGATGTGTGTCTTTTTTTTCTGTTCTTATATCTGAAGACACTTTTTCCACCCGAAATAATGCTCCGATTTTGACGAATATGTTTCCTGTTGGAAATTGGATATAGTTGCCATTTTATTTTTCGATTTTCTCATAATCGATAGGAAAGATGACTAAAGAATGTCGAAAAAACAGGTTTTTACAAGAAAACTGAAATTTCGACGAACTCGATTTCAATATTTCACGATAACTCTGGCAATATTTTAAAGTTAGGGACTTGAAATTTTTGAAACCGTTACACATTTTTTCTATAAAATATAAAATATAGGACATTGAACATTTCGTAAAATTCTAGGTTTTATATATATTATGTTTTTATTAACAGTTTTGAGTTTTAAGTTCAGAAAGTTTTATTAAGGTATACAGGTATACTCACATATAACTTATCATTATATCCAAATATTAGAAAAATTCCAAACTCAATTTTTTTTTTATAGTGGTTTAACGATAACATTTTTAGTCAAACGAATATCTTAGAATCCATAAAAGTATTCTCCTTAATATTTCTCAATACTTTTATAATAAAAATTAATAAAAATTTGAAAAAAATATTGAAACATACTGAAATATATGTTAAATAGTATCCCCAAAATATTAGGAAAATCTCATTAAATGTTGAAATTTGAAATTTCAGTAAAATCGATATTTAAAATTTTTTCATGGTTTCTTCTTATTCTATTTTAATATTTTATAAGAATATTAAATACACTTGACAATAATTTTGAACATTTTATTGAAGCTCAAATACATTTGACTTAGGTAACTAATTTCCAATTGGTTGTGAATTATTACTTTTACAATTTTTCTTTAAATAAATGATAAGGATACAGGTGATAAAAGAATTGTGTTGAATTTTGATTAAGATTTGAATTCAATGTTAAATCATTATATTCAAAAAACGATTTTAAGCTAAGAACACTCAGATTTAGGTATTTAAGTGACTCATTTAAAGGTTTTACGATAAATTATGTATACTGAACGTAATGACTGATAAATATAAAAATTTTATTCGGTACATATAATATTATCTGATGAACTTCGCTCAAAATAGTTTTCACGAATGTAATGATTTATCATTGTATTAAAATGTTAATCAAAATTCAACAATATCCTCTTTACACCTTTATTCCATCACATTCTTCTATTTACTTTCTATAATATACTCTCGTAAATAAAAATAAATTTTTATTTTAAATTATATTAGGTATGTGAAATTAAAAGGTAGCTTGAAACAGTGTGACGTTTAAAGGGCGACCAGATTTGTGAAATAACTTTAACAACTGAGTTTCGGTATCAGCTTTTCGTTCATTTACATATTACATGGTTAAAAAATATTTTACAAAATATACACGTATGACTTTATGTTAATATATGTACAATTTTATGCAGACGGGAATTTTCCGGGGGTGAAATAGCTTACAATTCACAACCAAAAGAATCCCGAATCCCTTAAAACCGTCCACGACTATGTGGGTTGCTACATCCTTAACCCTGGGAAAGGAATGTGACTGTCGGTCACGGAGAATAAGAATTGTGAAATCAAACAAAGTAAGTGGTGGAAAGTTTTGGAATAAGACCAACACAACTAGGTGGTAAGTAAATGGATTCGCTGGTTTCTGGATTCCACCGCACTGATTCCAAGTTAGTGGTGAGTGAATTACTATGGCAGAGATGTGCCAAAACTGTCGCCGTGAAAACGACGTTTTTCGTGATCACCCGTCGAGTGCTCTCCCATCACATCAATGCCGAATATAAGATTGGTAATAGTTGATGCGGTTCACCGGTTTCACGTATCGTTTCTAGAGTCGTTATTCGAATTGATTGCGTGTAGAGAACATTTTTGATGGGTGTGCCGGTCATTTCGCAGTGAAAACGGATGATGAATGGTTGTCTCACTGCGGTTTCTACCTGTATTTATATCATTTTGACCCTTTTTTACTCATATTGGTTGGATCATCATCATAATGGATTATATATCTGTAAAACATATCTTGGCACGGTGCTAGTCATCTAATCTAATTGCCACACCGGCAAGTCTTCCGTTACAACTGTTACAAGCTAGATAATATAACACCTATATTTATATAGCAATTTCCAAAATGTTCGACAAGTTGTTCAATATTTTAATTTCCATAAGATGATATTTCAGGAAATTTTATTTTTTATTGGATAAATAATATTTATGATATGTAAATTATTACATATATTACTATATTACGTATTGAAAATATAAATATTGTTTATATTAATTTACAATTTTAATTTTTTACATTTAGGAAAAAATGATCTATTATTCAATTTTCAATTTTTACTTCTGTATGTGATCAAAAATGAGGAATGTAAGTATATTAAAATTAATAAAATAATATTTATAATTAAAAATATTGTCTATAACTAAATATAAACTTTGACTGAAGTGTATAACATATCTGTTATTAATTTTATAATGATATGTGGCATGTGCCATACTCTTTAGTAACTAAATGCAAATATTTCCAAGTGATATTTTTAAAAATAGAATAAATTCATTTGAAAAATAAATTGAAATGGTAATATTCTTAAAAAAAAATAATTCAGTTAAAGTCATTTTCAAATAATTTATCATATTATAATAATTATTATTAATTTCAGAATTTTAAGATATAGAAAATTATCAATAACAATTATCACTATTCAACATATAAGAAATATAATATTATATTAGAATTGTCAATTTGATTTTCATTAATTACAGAACATAGTATTTTTCTCGACAACATTTAATAAAATTGGTCATTATAGATGTTACCAAAAATAAATACATAATTAAATCATTGAAGTAATGGAAAGAAAAATATAATCATAAGTAAAATAAATTCATATTTATTATGATGCATAAAATGGCTTTACTATAAAGTACTTTAGCTTTACTATAGGTAAAGCACACCCTTTACAATATTTTCGAAGAAAATTTTGATTTTATTTGAACGCCATATTGAGAACATTTAGGAATAATGTATTTTAATTTCGAAAAGTAAATTAATATAATACTATCAATTATATCTGGCGTTCCAGTCGAATAAATAATAATCTATACAATATAACTATTATAGACGAATTTGAAATTTCATGGAGTATTATTGAGCTTTCGTGGGGGAACTACACGAAGAAAACATAATATTAAATAATTTTGAAATAAATAATCACTTATTTATTGTTTAAAATATCAATTAGTAAACAAATGGAAGAAACTCTATGAATAACCATTAAATCAATTCATTCTATGTAAATTATAGTGAATGAGGAATTTAGTATGTATATTAAAGAATCAAATAAATTAAAATATATTATAATTATTATTATTCTAAATTTTTATGAGTATTAAAAATTAAATAAATAATACTATAAAACTTAATATTATAATTGATAGAGATAATTTTTAAATGTATATAATAATTATTATGTGATCATAAAAATAATTAAATAGGTATTATAAAACTAGTTTTGTTGAATTAATAAATAACAAAAATTTCTCTACTTCATAAAAAATCATAAATACAATATTTATAACATCCAAATTAACATTATTTTGTGCTAATGACAATCATTATTATTATATCATACTATTTAAAAAAAAATGATTACTGTGGTAATTATAATTCGAGTATATCATAATGTATTATTAATAATATTAAAATTTAATATGCATATTATTTATTTTCATCAAATCTATTTTTTCCTATTCTCCTCATTAACAAGTCTATTATTTATTATACACTCGTATTGTTACCTTTTTAATTTAAAAGACACAGGTACACTTTTTAAAGAATATACAAATTATTAATTTATTTAATTCTAGTTTCTAGATTATTTTTTAATGTTCTTCACGAAAAATTTTGTAGAATTATTTATGCATTATGTCTGGGATAATGCTATTATAAGTGAGAAAAATTTATTTAAACTCAATTATCAAAATTTATTTCAATGTAAACTTTTGGTTATCAACTTATAAAGGTCTTCAATTATAATGAAAAACTAAAAATGTTATTACTTATTTAATTTTTTTTTTCTTTTTAGCGTTTATAAATTTAAAAAAACCATCAGAATATTGCAATTCAGAAACAACGTACCTACCCATAAAACTGTAGATGATTTGTTCAAAAAAATAATTATTTTATTATTTTACTGTCTAAATATGTTTGTATAGATATAATACTAACATTAGATATGCATAAAATGAATATATATATTCACAGTAACATTTGTTACATATTATCGAATCATATTAGTTATTATATCCATTAGTTTTGAAAGAAATTATTATAAATAATATATTATATACAAATACCTACTTTTTATATTATTTTGATTATTTAAATATTGCATTGTATTTAATTATCTCACCAAATGAAAATTTAATAATACCTATTAATATTAAAATTATATGCATAAAATTTATAAATAATTGATTAGATAATACAAGTGGAGTATATTGTTTGATTAGGAACATAACACTGCCAACAAAAAATAGCTGGTGAAAATACATTTTAAGTCTGTATGATTTTGTAGTAGAGTCATTAATAGCGGTCATACATCCAAAATCTGTAAATAAATATAATAGAAATTATGTTTATAACTATTGTCAACTTAAAATTCTTAAGAATATTAATTCTGTATGTATTACAGAAAAAATAAAATCAACTATTTGTTTGTAAAACAATTATTTGGTCAATTTCATGTTTTAAGTGTCTCCTGAAAAATAATGATTTTGTGGGTTACGACAATATTTTTAATAATATTAATAAGTAATTTGTAAATTTTTGTAATAATTATAAAAAAAATTACCTATTAAACTATAATAATTATAATAATAAACAGTGAATTATAAATTTATAATATATTAATGTGTATGGTTTATTTACAAACTAAAACATTATTTAATTTGATTTTTATCTAAATAAACAAATTTCGGTGTTATATATTATCTTATCTAAATAAATTTAAAATCAATTATATATTATACACAAAAACATATATTATATATTGTATATATAATATATAATATATATTATATATATTATATAATATAATATATATTATATATATTATATATTGTATATATTATATACAAAAACATCCAGGGCTAAAAGTATATGACGTTTTTCTGAAAAGACTATTAATTATTCTTAATAATATTTGTAATTCATATTAATTTTTAAATTGTTATAACTTGATTTGAAGTATTTGTAAATATTATTTTTAAAAATATTATTAACTAAATGTGTTTTGTTTTTGGTCCACTCTACACATACTTTACAGCAGGGTGACTTCTCCCATTTCTATTTATACCTTTGTTACTCCCTTGGCTCTTATTGGTTCCTTATATAATATGTGTCCAAGTTAATGTTTGGTGATACACAATATGATATAATTAATAAAGCCAAAAGTAAACATATTATAATATAGGCATAAACTTGCATGATGGTATATTTATTTTTTTTAATTACCTAGTTGTTTTAATTTTACTTATAATTATCTGTTATTTATCTAGATAAAATATTTTTATCTTTTATCTTTTTGTTAGATGAATTTAATTTGTTTATCTTTTATTTTTATCTTAGATAAAATTTAGTTTTGTTATCTTTATCTTTATCCAGATGATTTTTTTGTTATCTGTTCCTAACACTGGTTATCATATGACGACTCAACTCGGTTGAATAAATAGGTACCTACAGGATTAAGGTGTCACAATAATGAAATTAATACAGTTAATACTCATCAAATGCAGATATGTATCGTAGAAAACTCATTTATTTGTCCATGTATAAATATTAATTTTGTACAAAATATATTTAATTTGACACGGAAATGTTAAACTTTATAAATGTATCTGTATGAATAAATTACAATGAATTAATATAATAAACAAAATGACGAAGACAAGCAACAATTTTTTAGCTATAATAACTAATAGAATAAAAGAAAAATTACGACAAATATATAAACGTGTACGTGGTCACTGGTCGTGGTGCTACAGTTGCGACCATGGTGTATTATAATTAATACACCGTGCTTGTGACCAACGAAAGAGAAACGACGAGACGGGCGTTGCCCGTTTACAAAAAAGAGATTTAATAATATTACAATAATTGATAATAATATAATATACTTAATAATTAACTAACACGAACAAAAATATAATAATCACGGAAACATTTAATGAGGGAATGAGGCGAATAGATATAATAATATATACAATTTAATTAAAATGGGGAAAAAAGAAATTTACTATAAAACACAGATAACGCCTAGCGAAGTAGCGACCGCTTTGGCGTTAACAAATAGAATTGGAAGTTTTTTGGTTTTAAGGATTAAATATTTTATTAAATTATATCACATATCTATTAACTTAGTTCCAAAAATTGTGTTTATTACAATTGTTTTTTTTTTTTTAATAGTGGTTTAAAGTTAATAATATGAAAAAAAGATGAACTGATACTGCTGTGAGTGTAATACTGGTGTAGATTGGATAACGCTATATTATTTTGGTTGAAATTTGAATGTAATGATAACGCATTCAAAATATGGATTTTAAGCGATGTTCTTTCAATTATTGACCTTTAAGCATTTACACTTTTATAGGCATTTATGAAATACGTGATGTAATTATAACAACGAATACGAATTATAATGAACAAGTCAGTTGTAGCAGACGATTCACTATAATATTGTAATATTGATGAATTTATTATTAAATATTTTTAGATAACTTAGGAATTATTGAACATAGAAACTTAAAAATTTTACTGAGTTTACACATGTGTATTTATATAGTTACGTCATAAATTATACTCCTTAATATCTAATTAATTGAATAATATCTGACATCACTTCACTTATTAGTTTAATAGTTTATACATAATAACGTTTATATTTATGCTTTTATAAATTATTAAAAAATGCAAAACAAGGTAAAAAAAAAATATATGAAACAAAAAAAAATATAACAAAGAAATAAAATACCTTATACGGAATAATTACACATATAATAAAAAATCAAAACGAAGAATTATATGTAATTCTACTAATAATAACCATTCAAATAAATAGGTAATAATAGTCTGACAACTCTGTATAATATTTTTTTCTATAAAAGCATGAAATAATAATTAATAATAAAAATAATACAATAATACAGGTGGTTTAAAGCTATTTTAGTAAACAAATGTTTAAACATTACCTACCTAGCTATTTTATGGTTCATATTCAATTGCTAATAATGCTTTACATTGATATATTAAACGTACAAAATTCGAATATTAATTGTAATTTTTAAAGTAATAATAATTAAATTTTCAAATATGACTTCACACGAGTATAATATTTTAATATCCATATTATGTGTTATAAGTGTATTTTATACTGTGAATGCTGGTAAAATCATAATAAATTTTAAATTAATTTTTATATATATATATATATATTTAATTTCATTTATCCTCAATTCAATTTTTGTATACAAATATTTTTACGACCTTTCATTAGTCATAAAAAAGAAAAATGTCAAAACATTTTACTAATGTTTTATATTTTACTAAATATATTAAAGTATTTAGGTACGATTTTTTGACAAATTTAACTGTCCATAAATAGGTATCACGAAAATGAGTTAACACCTTTAATTAATTTTTGCATTATTAAATTTTCCATAAAAATAATTCTATCAATTCTACCAATCACTAATAAATTATTAATTATTTCTATTGTAAATAAAAAGTAAATTTATTCTTCTACTAAAATAAATTTAAATACTGTAACAATAATAATCATAATTAATAATCATTAAATGGTAATTTGTATATGATTTCATTATTTATACTCGTATATATAATAAATATTTATATTATAGTATTTATAATTGAACTAAAGAAATTAACTAGGTACTTTAAATAATATTATTTTTCAATATTTTCAGAATATATTAATAAAAAATACATTTTAAAAAAATTATTAAATATTTCAATTATTATTATCATGAAATAATTTAAAATACATTGTTTTTACTTTTTTAATCATTTTTGTCTATAGAAATTGATTCAGGTAAATAAAATAATTTACATTGAAATGTATAGTACTTCCATAAATAATACAATGTTTATGAATTCAATTTTAGTTAGGTACCTATATAATATTACAACGATGGCATTATTATATTATTAAAAAGATGAGCTGATACTCCTGCCGCACAGGATACAGGTGTGCGAAACATAGCGTTTAATTTTAATTAGAATTTGAATGTAATGATAAACCATTGCATTCGAAAAAACGATTCTGAGCGAAGTTCAGTCAGATTATAATTTTCGTTTTACTAAAAATATAAATTTAAAACAGCTATAAAAAAAAAAAATTGTGACTTGGGATTTTTTATAATATTTTAGTATGATGTTAACTAATATATAAGTATACTTCAGTAAAATTTCAGACCTTAATACCCAAAATTGACAATTTTATTAAACGATATATACGTAAAAACGTGAATTTTACGAAATATTCAAAGTCCTATATTTTGTAGAAAAATTAACCAAACGGTTCCAAAATTTTACCACATATACATAGTAGCTATGTAAACACCCAAAAAAAATTTCAGCTCTCTATCTTAAAAATTGCCTGAGTTATCGTGAAATATAGAAATCGAATTCGTCGAAATTTCATTTTTCGCGAAAAATGCAGTTTTTTCGTCATTTTTTCGCCGTTTTTTCTACCGCATAGCGTCAATTTTGAGAAATTCAAAAAATGACCTAAGTAAAGTACCAAGTACATCCACTTTGCTACCGGAAACATACCCTATTCGTGCAATTCGGAGCATTATTTCGGGTAGTATTTTTGTACACAGACATAAAAAAAAAAAAAAATCACACATCATTGTAAAACCAATACATTGTTCGCTTTAAATATTTCCTTAGATTCTCATTTATATCTATAAGTGTTAGATAAAATTGGCATTTTTTGGTATTAAGTTCTGACTATTTTATTGAAATATACCCACATATTACTTAATATGATCCCGATGAAGTCCCGATTTATTTTATAGCTTTGTAAAGTTGAAATTTTTAATGTAAAATGTAATCGAAAATTTAAGAATACATATAAGAAATTCTATATCCTTACACTTCAAAAACGATTCTGAGAGTAATACTGTCATAATTGACTACTTGAGTGGTTAGATAACTAATTTAAGGGTTTTTTGGGTATATTATATTGAATGATAAATATAAAAAAAATTATTTAACTTCGCTCAATATCGTATTTTGATTTTTTTTAATGATTTATCTTTGCATTAATTTTAATCAAAATTAAATAGTATCTTCTTTACACTTATGTCCATTACCATGTTTTTTAAATATAAATACATTGGATATACCTACTTAGATTGACAATATTAATTACCTATAATAATATATTTTTAATAACATTTTTATAAGTTACCTATTCATTAAATGATACAATTCAATATTTTAATTTATAATTTTAATTAATATTTATACCTAAATATATATAAATAAAAATATAAGTATAAATATATTTTTGATATTTAGATAAATTGAAGAGTTAGTGTAATATACATTTATTATAAATACTATAACATTGTATTATATGTAATTATAATATAACATAATGAGATATAATAACAAAAATATCAGAAATACGTTAAATCGTATATACTTACTCATCACAGCCTGTTCAGTGAAGTACGTAATGTTTCCAAAACATCTGTTCGCCACGTATTGCAAGTTCGACACCCCCTCTTCGCCTTTTGCTAAAACAATGCCACAAACATTCATTGATGCGGCAATTAAGCAACGTATGCGTTAATTTCTTATCGGAGCTGACAGTGTACGCATCACCGAAACAAATAACATCGTCAAACACAAAACTGTTATTTTTTTGACCAATAGTTATCTCCATCGGATACCTGTTTAAGCCAATCATTTCGATTTCAGGTATTATTATCACGACCACGACTGTGGTCAATTTTCCATGTAAAAATGCTCGGCCCTCATCTCAATAACAAAGTACCTACGTTTTATATAAATTGCATTGTCAATCCTTTTTTAAACACACCTAAGGCACTTGTCTAGTAACTTATTCAATCTTATATTGACCGCTTTCAATGTCTCCATAAGATTAATTCGTAGAGATTAAGATACACATCTCAAAATAGCAATACTATTACTCAGGGCCTAAAATTTTAAAATTTTCGTACTACACGTCTTCGCATTACATTTATAGTAAAATAGTATAATATATTATATATTTTAGATTCTGAGCGAAGCGTTTATTAAAAATATACTTTAATTTCTGAAAACATATTTATTTTGATTATCTAACTAGTAACTTGGCTTCTTTAAATAGGTACTTTAAATTTTTATGTATTATATGGTTTTCAAATAATACTATCTATTTATAATGCAAAAATGAAAAAAATTTAAAATTAAAATAAAACACAATTTAAAATTTCATACTACACAATTTATTATTCATACTGCACTAAGAGTGTCGTAGTACACACAATTTTAGGCCCTGCTATTACTGAATTCCTGTAATCTGCAGATCATCTAACCTCTGAGCGCTGTTTCAAGTATACAGGGATATACCTATTATTTTTATGAAAAAAATCTTACAATTTTATATTTCACGAATTTTTAATACTACTTAATCAGTTAATTGTAATAAGTTAAGTTTGGAAGATAATTATATGTAATTACTTTCAAAGAAACAAAAAAAAAAAAAAAAAAAACAATTCTATGCGAAATTCACTTAGATATATATTATTCGTCTATAAATTTTTAATACATTTAATAAAACGTAATATAATTTAGATTTTTAAATCAAAATGAATATTCCAAAATTTTATGACACGTATATTATTTTAACGTGAATACTAAATACATACTTTAATAGTAAACAAAATTTAGTGTTTGCATAAATATTAAAGTGGTTGAATAATATTATAATAAATGTAAATTCATTGGTATAATAACACTATAAAAGTAAAGAATATATGAGTAGGTATTATCTCCTAAATTAATAGTCAATACTTAAAACAATTTAAATTTCATTATTACTAATTATATTGTTTATAAACAAACTAATTGAAACTATGAACTAATTATAATTATAATAATTATATGAACTAATTCAGGGGCGGATCCAGCTCTAGATAACGGGGGGAGACGAACTATAGGTAATACATTTTTCTTGTATAGGAACACAGTCATTATACATAGATGATTAAAAACAATAATAATATAAATATTAGAATGCGTTATATTAGATATGCAGAATCCATATTAATATATTATATTAAATGGTAAACCGTTAAAATCGCGAATGTAAAATAAGCGAATTACAATAGGTATAATTGAAAATGAAATGAGCGAAAATATAATAATAATTGTATTTTTTTTAAAAAAAATTCAAATATACCTACACATTATTATAATTATAAATAAATAATATTAATAATTATTATAATTTATTTATTTGCATTATATAAAATCTGTATCACGTAAATTTTATTCGCTATTTCTTCGGTAACTATATAATGATTACGATTTAATTTTTGCTCATTTTGTTTTCGCTCAATTTACATTCGCGATTTTGCTTTCACGATTTTGACGTAGAAGTGTAGAACCATATTAAATTAAATTTTTTTTAGTGAACGGGGGGAGGGCGATCACCCTCTACTGGATCCGCCCCTGAACTAACTAAACATAGATTTTGAGTAAAACTGTAAAACCTATTATTCGTCTCTTAGTAAACATATTTATATATATATATATTTATTTACTTTTATAATGTTAATTTAATATTTACAGTTTCGTATTTAAAATGTTAGCGCCCCAGGGCACTTTTCAAATTCCGCCCTTTTTGGTGGTAGTGACTAGTGGGGTCATATATTTATATCATAAAGTCCATAATATTATAGACATTAAAAAAAACAATAATTATTAAACACTTGTACAATATTAAAATAGGTATTATAAATTTTTTTTTCTCGCCTGTTTCCGAGCAAATGTTTTTATTGTTTTACTAAAATCTAATTTAATTGTTATTAATAAGATTCAATAGTAAGAACTGAGTGATTCAACTGAATCAATAATCGAAAATCAAGATAAAAACTGTAATACCTGTAATTATTTCATTATTCTTTGATAATAGTGTAATAATGTACGACAGAAAACATAGGTATAATTAATTATTTAATATTTTACAATATAAATTTTTATTAATAACTGAAATTTTTCTGACAATGATTGTTTAGAATTTTTAATTTTTGTCTGTGGGCCCCATAAAAGTGTGAGCACAAGAGCCTCCTCTGCCCCCCTATAATTCGGGCCAGCGTTGGCGTTTCCAATGTACCTACTACAAAACTATAGAATAATATTATTAGATACACAAACATACGAGTACAATAATTTACAACCCACTTGTCGTTGAGTAAAATATAATATTGTACGACTATAATATTATTTTTATAATAACTAATAAGTAATAATGTTTATAATAAGTAATAACTACACCAGATGCGGGTTGCATTATGCTGTATCATTATTAAAAAAACTATCCGCGTACGTATAAAAATAGATTTTAGAGAATTTTCCACAATAAAATATATTGTTCTTCGGCTAAATTTTTCCCAAATTGACAGTGTATGAAAAAAATTGTATTTAATTATATTATTATTATTTACCTAAACACAATAAATAGTTCATACAAATTTACCGCCCTTAAAGTTCCATAAGATGGGCAATTTCCAACCCTAGCCCCCCTTAAATACGAGCCTGAATATTTATGTACCATAACTTATAAAAATATTTAGTAGGTACTTATATTTTATATATTTTCACATTTATGTAATTTTATGTAATGTATTCTAATAATATTTTTTTAATATGAATTATTTATATTTATATTATATATAATATGTATATAAAACAATTATCGATATTTTCCTTTTTAGAGTGTAAAGGTAAGGAATATAATTTTAATAAAACTATAACATGATATGTATTAATACGAGTATATACTTGAAATACTACTTATTAGTTATGTGTTATGACTAGCGTAATATAACATATAAGACACATTTGAGATAAAAATTACATATACCTATTTCGACTATTTACTTTAATTATTTATATTTGTTATTTTTCTCAGGATAATAGAATGTACCGTAGTATATTGTTATTTTGTTAATGTCCCTTTTAATAATTCCGATTAACCATTATAACTTAATATAGATTTTATTTAAATAGATCAGTATTCAGTAATGCGATTAACAATATTTATGATGAACATTTTTTTTTCTTTGTATTTCAAACTGGATATTGGTTTTTAACATAATATTTTCTATTCACAACAAATGCGTTCTTCATCTTTCCCTGTCACTTGCCATGTCTTTGATTTCCATGTAATTAGTGACTCTTGCATCTTGCATTATTTGCCCGATGTATTTTATTCTTGATCGTATTCCTTCTATCATTCCTTCAATTATTAAACTGTGTAATTCATTCCCATAACTCAACGTGTGTCTTATCATTTCCCATATTCTTCTCTTTACAGTATATAACAATGTTCTTTATTCTCCTATTGTCTTCAAGATAACTTCATTTGTTTTTTCTCAGTCCAACTTATTCTCCGCATCATTCTTCAACACCAAATTTATAGCGCTTCTAACTTATATCTCTCTTTTTATTTATTGTCCAGAACTCACTTCAATATAAAACCAGACTCCAGACCTATGTTTTTATGAATCTTTTCTAAGTAAATCTGCTCATACACATATTTTTTGATGTTACCTAATAATTTCTTCTTTTTACGAAATTAATTTTTGCTTGGCCATTCTACTTCTTATTTCCTTTATTACTTTCCCGTCGTTTGTTATAATGCTACCCAAGTACTATTTGAATTATCTACCTGGATATTTCTTTTATTGTCTAGTATTACATTAATAGATGGTAGTATAGCATACTAGGGATTTAGTCTTGTTTGCATTTATTTTTAGACCATATTCATTGAACGTGCGATTCATTACATTTAATGTTTTTTATATGTCTTCCTCAAATGTTGTGATAAAGATCAATATCATCAACAAAGCGAAACATTCCTCCTATTCTGATACTTATTTCATATTGAACTAACCAAAACTTTATGTCATTTATTGCATTCAATAAATATATTGAATAATGCAGGGGACAGCAGGCACAATTTTCTTACACCTTTTTGAATTCTAAGGGTTGTTGTTGGTTTTATATTTATTATGGCTTTTTATTCTTTATACAACTTATAAAGAATAAGTCTATGTTGAAAATCGATCTCCGATTCTTCCAAAATTTTGAAGAGCATATTATGTTTAACATAAATTTCATTATTTATTAGAAATCAAATTCCTAACGTGATTATTATTAATTTCACATTAGTATTATATAATATATTATGTTCATTACATTAATTCATTAATATTATATATTGTATTTTAGATGACTTAGAAAATGCAAATTTTGATTGTGAGTTAATTATCCACAGTATATGTTTATATATTATAATACTAATATAAGAGTATTTTTTATAAATAATCGTTAAAAATATAATACATTTATTTATTTAATGATTTACTTATATGAAGCCCTGAAGCCGTGTAGGACGTAGGTATAAATATAGAAAAAATTCACAATAAATATAGTATTATTGCTCGATTCGAATAATATGGGGAACTATAAAATAATTTATATCGTACAATTGTTGGTGAACGGCCAGCATATTTTCGACTGTGGGTTTTCAATAGTTTTGTCGTTGTTAGAGCCGTACGCGGAATAGGTATGATCATACGACCAATTTTCCTCCAAAATTGTATGTTTAAAGTTTAAATATTATGATTTCTGTTTAACTTTGTAAACATTAATACAGTCCACTACTTTTACACTACTTTTTATATACAAAAATCAGTAGTCCTATTTATTTTAATATACAGTTATAAAATTTTGACGAACCAATTATAATATAATTTATTACCTATAGATGATTTTACTATTGAACAAGCCGTAAAACATGCATTTTTCAATACGAGTAAATTTTATTTTATGCATTTTATACATTTATAAAATATAATAATTTATAAGGAGTAAAATTAAATTGTTACGTATCATAATATTAAATTACTTTCCTCATTTTTATGAACTTAGCATTATAATTTATAATATTAGCAATTAATATTTTTACATACCTATTTAAAAAATTTGTTCTTAGTTTGTCAGATATTAAAGACAATTTTAGATTCTGAGCGAAGCGAAGAATGTATTGGTTTTACAATGATGTGTGATTTTTTTTTTGTTTTTGTTTTTAGATATTGATAGATAGTTTTTAAAATTTATTAGATTTTATTTTCGAAAGTATAAACATTTTTATCCGCATTGATTTTAAAACATAAGTTTCTTTGAACTTTTATTTTTGGCATAAATCACAGTTTTGAATATTAATAGACAATTTATAAATTAAAGTGATTTCTAGTCTACAATATGGTTTTTGCTATGTACTTAATGAAACAACTTGGAGTTGTAAAAAAGTATTTTTGATACTATACAAATATTTAAAAACCTATATTTACAAAAATACTTTACAAATCGGTAAGGATATTGTGATTATATTATAATATACAATTATGTTGTAATACATAATGTAGTAAAAATATGATAATTGTATACAATATAAATAAATGTAATTTATAATTATCAAAAAAATTTTCTCTATAATTTCCCCCATCATAATTTTAATAAAATGAATAAACTCATTTCACAATTTATAAGAACTTAAATATTTTTTTATTTATAAAATTTATTTATTTTTAAAATTAAATAATAAATTATTTTGAACATGTCGTTTCATATAATATATATATTCGTCACAGCTAATTTGTAGGCGTTTTTATGATGAAATGTAAATTATATTATTATAAGATATTACAAACTATTAAGTTAATATAATTTTAGAAATGCCGACGAGTATAAATGTTTTTGCTGCAAGGAGATCTGAGAGTAAGTACATTATGTTATTCTTAAGTTGTTAAAATAATTAATACTTTTTTAAATATTTGATTGTTAGGAAGAGAACAGGATACAATAATACGAAAAAGAAAAATGCTATAGAAATATAGTGATTTAATTATAATAAACATTTAAAAAATATAATGAGAAAAGTTTGTCATATAGGTACACAGATAGTAAAGTAGTTATTATTATTTTAATTGATTAAGACTTTCATTAATTACAAATTAGAATAATATTGTTGTTTTTGTCGGAATTATCCATGTTTTCATTTTTTTTTTTTTTTTTTTGTCGGTTCGAAAAGTAAGAACCAAAACCAAAACACTTTTTTTTTCTTTATTACTTTTGCTTAGTCCAAGAATTGAATAGGAAAAATTCGACCATTCGTAAAATGTATTATAATTTTTTTTAAACATTTTTTTTTTTTTAATATACTTAAGCTGTCAACATTGAGTTTAAAAATAAATACATCATTAATTTATTCATGACTTACACAAAAACTCAAAACACAGTTCTAGAGCATCCTAAGTATTTTGGACATCGGATTGCTAAATCAGATGACGGTCATATCGGTATTTACTTTATGAACTACGTTCTTCATGCAGATAAGAAATGCAGATAATACATATCTGTATGGTACATTCAATACATTTGACTAATATAAAATGCAGAGAAGAATTTGTACCTTGCCTTTCCCAAAGTGTACTCTTCCTGGTATCTAAATGGCATGCTGTATGTAGCTCTCTAACATAAATACTTAAAGTAAAGAGAGTAACATTATAATTGCTACTCGACACAAATAAAAATAAAAGCACACATTTTTTTTTTTTAGATTTCCAACATCGGTATTCTACATACCTTCTCAATAAACTTGACAATGGTAATTTATGTATTAAATTTCTTGTAATAGTGGTTTTACCATATCCATTGACATATTTTAAGTATTATTATGGACTTCATAATAATTATTAGTTTATATTTTATTTTATTAGAAACCTTTTCTAGGTTATAAAGAACTAGATAGTAATCGATCACCCTAATTTAATATTGTGTAACAACTTGAAACGGTAATAACGGTATTACTGACTCTATTCAGTTAACCGTATCATGTGGATAATAACCCTTGTTTTAGAGTACCTAATCACTTAGTTTAATGTTAATTATATACTACACATTATATTTACAATGTTTCGTGAACAATGATAACTATTACCTGCGTCAATAAAATTATTTTTTAAAATAAAAATTATAAAAATAATCGTATAAGTGCATTATTTTTTTATAAATAATATTATCTTTTTTTGTTATATATTTTGGAACAGAAAGGGAACTGTTTTCGCATTATTTTCTTTAGATAAATAACGTAATTACAAAAACCCATATTTTTTAATTCGTAACTGTTGTCTTGGATAAGACGCTCCGTTTCAATATTATATCTATAAAAATTTACAATACCAATAATACTAACTTATATATTATACATATTATTCAAATATGATTATAATTTATATAATATAATTCGGTACATAATCAAACTAATTACACCACGTCACCATATTATTATTATTATTATGGGTCTATGGCATTAAACAATCATATGGGTTTAACGTTTAACCTTTATTACTTAACATTTTATTATTATATTACCAAAATATTGTAAGAAAGTTGCACCTTATAATATGGCCCATGGGAGATCGGGCCATTTAAATTTATAATACCATAGATTGTAAATATTAGTATAATAATAGTATTTTTAATCAACGATAATACTTACCTAACTGAAAATAGTTATTTCATTATAACATGTAATTTTTGTCGTATTATTTATACTTATTATACCAATTAGGAATAACCATCAAATTATCAGAAATTTACTGGCTGAAATATTGAATAATGAATATTATTGTGATTTGCGAGTACAGAGTTTGTGATATTGTATATTTTTGTGTTTAACAGCGAACGGCTATCTGAGAAAATATAATATAAGATAATATACTTAATTATATAATTTATTTGTTTTTGTTCTACTTATACGTTATTTATACATTGGTAAATTTTAATTTTTAATTTTTTAATTTTCTTATTTGGCTTAAGTAAATGGTAAGTATTTTAATAATGTCAAAATTATTACTAATGAATAATGTCTATACGTAATGATATATTAAAACTATGCAGGTAGTACATAAATCATTTATAAATTATAACTAATTCACTTATAAATATGAAATTTTGAGAATTATCTATTCAAATTTGTAGCTCTTAAAATCGAATAATATATAAATATAAAATATGTATTATTAATATTTTTAGATTTAAAAAATTTCTAAAAAAATTTTTAATAAAAATTGTTTAATGATACATATGAATGTCTTAATGGGTTAATTTTTATAAATAATAATATATTTTTTATATATTTTGAAAAAGAAAGGAAACTCTTTTCGCATTTTTTTCTCCAGATAAATTATATTACCTATACTAAATATAGGTATTAAAGAACGGGGCCCCTTTAATTGCGATGAATATGATTCCTATAATATTAATGTTATAAAATGAGAAGTTTAATTAAACAACATATTGGATGGTAAGAGGATATTCGATTTTTTGACATTTTAAGAAAATCACTAATTACACCTTTATATAACTTATGAGTCCCTTTAAAAAAATATTACATATAAGAACATAGTTTTTTAAGGGCCCCATCAATTGATTATGTTTGGGTCCCAAATATTCTAATTTAGGTATTGGAAAGACCGGATGGTTCAACTGAGTCCGTCAAAATAAAATAATTAGGAAGACGTACCTACTGAGTACCGAGTGTTGGCTTCTAACCGCCTTTATGTTATAAATTAAAATTGAAATGACTAAATTTACAATGATATCTACCCCTATTTTATGCGAATTTGATGTACAAAATTACAGATATAGATTTTCTCTTACATATGTCATATATGTGTATAATAAGATTTATGAATATTATTATTTGAAAGAGAAAGTGTAAAAATAATATTGTATCGTATGTAATACGAATTTGAATTGACTCGTGTGTGTCAGCTTCAGCCGGCAAAATTATACTTTATACAAATTAATATTAATCATATTGTTACATAACAACATTTTATATCTATAATAATTTACAATACAAAGAATACTAACTTATATATTATACATAGTATTCGAATATGATAATTTATGTAATTTAATTCGGTACCTACATAATCAAAATAATTTTATACCATATCATCATATTATTATTATAATATGGATCTATGGTATTAAACAATCATATGGGTTTAACGTTTAATTTTTATTACTTAACATTTTATTATTCTATTAGGTACCAAAATATTATAAGAAAGTTGCACCTTATAAATATGGTCCATACTCCATGGGAGATCGGGCCATTTAAATTTATAATACCATTGATTATAAATACTAGTATAATATAGTATAATAATAGTATTTATTATCAATGATAATACTTAATTGAAAATAGTTATTTCATTATGACATGTAATAATTTTTGTCGTATTATTTATACTTATTATACCAATTAGGAATAACCATCAAATTATCAGAAATTTACTGGCTGAAATATTGAATAATGAATATTATTGTGATTTGCGTGTACAGAGTTTGTGACATTGTGTGTTTTTCAGCAAACGACTATTGGAGAAAATATAATATAAGATAATACCTATACCTACTTAATTAAATAATTTTTTTTTTTTTGTTCTACATATAGGTTATTTATACATTGGTACATTATTATTTTTAATTTTAATTTTTTTGCTTTACTTATTTGGCTTTAGTAACTGGTAAGTGAATTAATATTTTTAAAATTATAATTATTCAGTAGATTGTAGACAATAATGTCAAATTTAATACTAATGAATATTGTCTATAGGCAATGTCGCAATGATATATTAAAACTATGTAGTGGGTAATATTAATAATAATTTTGAAGTAGAACGTAAAATATACTTCAGTTATTAAATGTACTACCTACAGTCGACAACACTTATTTCTAAAAATATAAAAATTTGAAAATTATCTATTGTAATTTGTAGCTATTAAATCTAATAATATATATATATATATAAAATATAAATTATTAATATTTTTAGAATTAGAACATTTCTAAAAATTTTCAATAAAAAATATTTAATGATACATATCGAATATATTAATGAGTTTGTGCCTATGAATGAATAATTTTAGTCTATTATATATTTTTTAATGTTTTGCAAACAAATTTTGTAGAAATTAAGTCATCTTTTTCATTATTTTAGTTTTTTTTGCTTATAAATTTATGAGTTATGACCGATAACGAAATTGAAACTACTTACAAACCATAAATCTACATCGAAATAACTTGAAAACCGATATTCAAAATCGAAATCAAAATAACGTAAAAACCGGTATCCAAAATCATAATCGCAATTTAAAAAATACTGACTGGCTAGTCTGTCGGTGTTCGTTGTCACGTGTTTCTTCTTCGTTGGCATTCGCCTTAGTTTTAGAGTTTCCTGCTGAACTGTCGGGAAACTTTCATCATTACATTTGTGTGTGTAACAATATTTAATATTGAAGGGAATATCTACTGTTCCGGATGAGGATGAGACCCAGTAGCAGCTCTTTAAATTTCCCATGTCTACCTTTTATGTGGTAGACTGGATAAACGATATCACAGCCCACCATAACACTATTATTATTCATTCGACTGCAGGTCCCCTTTCATGTTATAACTCGCAATCTAAGTTATAAGTAAGAACATTTTATATTCTATATTTTCCCATTTTGGTCATTATAGCCGAGTGTATTAATGTCTTACCTACTGGTAAAGATTATTATTGATGAATCAGTGTTGACTACCGTAATTCCTTCATTGTTTCTTGATCCGTCCACTAGATCACGTTGGGCACGTAGTGTGTTACTGCTTCTTTACAAACTAACAAGTATCATTAACAAACAGTGATGGGAAAGTTCTTTTTAAAAATGAACTAGTTCAAGTTCAAGTTCAATGCATTAAATATGAACTAATTCAAGTTCAAGTTCTTGGTTTTCAAAATGAACTAGTTCAAGTTTATGATTTTTAAAATGAACTAGTTCAAGTTCACGATCATCGATTTTAACCAAAATGCGAGCCAAAATGTTTATAAATCACAATACATTAGTACTATAATAGTATAATATAATTTAATTATTTTGCAAGTGACAACTAAATGGCAAATATGAAATATAATATATATAGCCGTATAGGTATGAATAATAAAATTAATTTTAATATGTATCAATGGCGGTTTTAATGGTAAGGTGCCCCCTCACCAGTACTTTTTAAAAAATAAATACCTACCAATATGTTTTCATTTTGTCTAGTATAAGTTATAATTGTTAAAATTATAACTAATAATTAATAATTATTAAAATATTAACCATTTAAAATCAAACCTCTACGTGGTACGCTTTATGCAACAATAATAATACAGTCGTTACTATAAATATCTACCTATAAAATGGTTAACAAAATGTCAAAATATTATTTTCATTCTTCATAGCATATTCCTTATTTATGTTTTATTAAAATTGTTCAATATACATTAATTAATATACAATACAAAATACAATTTGTAAATGCCTAAATAACAAATCTAATTTCTGAAATTTCTGAATTTTTCGTTTCTTTGATAAAAAATAAAATTATACGAAATTTTTAGGTTTCATAAGTCTAAAATATGACAATCAATGAACTTGTTTATGAACTAACTAAAAGCACTCTCGTTTAGAACAAATAAGAACTTAGTTCACGTTCAAGTTCATTTTTTTAAAAAAGAACGCGTTCGTATCCAGTTCACTCAAAATGAATGAGTTCATATGAACTCGTTTTTTCCCATCACTGTTAACAAAATAATACATTTTTCTGAGAAACATCCAACAAATACTCGTATAAGTATTATAATATTTTTATTGCGTATGGCATATTGTCTGGGAGAGACCCAGAGGTCTGTTCGGACGTCTATTTGTCAGAATTTTTATTAAGCACCTTATAGGTTTCTGCCATGCCTGATAAGGGATGGTGGTAGAAGTCAAGGCAGTAAGCTGTATATCGCAGCGTCGGTGATCACTCAAACGCTGTCGATGCGCTATCGTGAATATCACGCTGACTATAACACACGTCCCGATTTAGTATATTATAATATTATTAACATTTACGAAATAATTGTTTTACTTAAAGATTTATAATCTGAGAGAAGTGATAAAAGAATTATTTCTACAACGTGTTGGGCTATTTTTTCTTATTTTGAAAATCTTATTTGAGATTGTATTAAATTAGAATTTTAGATTCTGAGCGAAGCGAAGAATGTATTGGTTTTACAATGATGTGTGTCTTTTTTTTTTTTTAAGTATGAAAACACTTTTACTACCCGAAATAATGCTCTGATTATCACGAATAGCATATGTTTCCGGTAGCAAAGTGGATGTAGTTGGTACTTTATTTAGGTCGATTTTCTCAAAATTGACCCTAAGTGGTAGAAAAAACGACCAAAAAATGACGAAAAAACGGCATTTTTCAAATTTCGACGAAATCGATTTCAATATTTCACGATAACTCAGGCAATTTTGAATTAGAGACTTGAAATTTTTTTTGGGAGTTTATATAGGTACTCTGTATATGTGATAAAATTTTGGAACCGTTACGTTCATTTTTCTACAAAATATAGGACTTTGAATATTTCGTAAAATTCTCGTTTTTTTGTATATAATGTTTGATAAAATTAGCAATATTTGGTATTAAGGTCTGAAAATTTTACTGAAGTATATTTATTTATTTTTTTTTCCTTTTTTACGGACAAAAGTCCAGTTCACAATATATTTGTATAGATAACAATAATATAATATAATATAACATAATTTAAATTGAGAATAAAACATAATAAAATATAAAAAGATTAATATATAGAATAATAGTAAAAACAATAATAACGATCACAACAATAATAATAATAATACAAATACATTCAATGTTTATAAAAATAATTTACTATTTCCCGAAGACATTAAAATATTTATGGGGTCGTATGACGTATACTTTTTAGATGAATGAGGAATATAAAATAAATTATTGTTGCGAGTGTAGTGGTTTTTTACTTTGAAATTTAATAAGCTTAATAAAAATGAATCATCAATCTCGTTATTCAGCAATTTGGTGAGAAAGGTGCTATATGAATAGTTTCTATGTGTTTTTAGAGATTCTATGTTTAATAATTTTAAAATGTTGTCGTAACCAGAGTGAGGAGATCTTTGAATATTACATTTATGACATATAAATCGGAGAGCTTTATTTTGAACTTTTTCAAGTTGATCATTATGTCCTACATTGTTGTGGTCCCAAATTAATGGAGCGTATTCTAATAAAGAACGGACTAGTGCGGTATATAGACAATTGAGAGCAAATGGATCTCGGAAATCGGAACTGTTTCTTTTTATCATACCAAATACAGCTACAGATTTATTTTTAATCGCTGATACATGAGCATTGAATAATAATTTGGAATCAAATAAAATTCCTAAATCCTTAAGTTAATGTCCTTAAGTTAATGTCACATATATGATAATTAAAATGCAAGGGATTGCTCTTTTTGGAGTAAGTAATAATTTGGCATTTGTCGATATTTAATGAAAGGCTATTTGAAGTGCACCATTCGTTAAATGAATCTAAATCACTTTGAAGAAGTTTAGTATCATCGGGGAAAATAATAGTTTTGTAAATTTTTGTATCGTCGGCAAATAATAAAATGTTGGAGTGTGTAATGGAGGATACAGCATCGTTTATAAATAAATTAAATAGGAGAGGGGAAAGGTGATCGCCTTGAGGCACTCCAGAAATTACGTTTATAGGTGTAGATATAAAATTTTTATATTTGACAAATTGGATTCTTTGACTTAGGAAAAAGTTAAACCATGATAATAGTTGATTGGCAAAGCCGATTTCCTGTAATTTATTGATTAATAAAGCGAGATTCACTCTATCAAAGGCTTTTTCAAAATCAGTATAAACAACATCTGTTTGTTGATTATTAGAAAAAGATTTTATTATATGATGTTTAATAGTTATTACATTGGTAACACAAGATTTGTTATTGCGAAATCCATGTTGTTGTGGTGCTAAGATATTTTTAATTATAGTCGTAAGCTTATACTGTTTATTATTTTAGAAAATATTTTTGGGAGAATAGAAATTATTGAAATGGGACGGTAGTTTGAGATAAATGATTTATTACCTTTTTTAAGAATTGGATTAATATAGGTGGATTTCGAAGATGATGGAAATGAGCCACTATTTAAACAAAAATTAAAGAGATATGTGATTTATATATTAATTAACATTAATTCAAAATATTAGAAAAATCCCTAGTCTCAATTTTTTTTTATAGCTGTTTAAAGTTGATATTTTTAGTTTAAACGAAAATATTATGAAAGAAATGACGAAAAATTGGCATTCACAAAAACGTGGCTCTATGGGAGACGTGTGTGGTGTAGTCGGCGAAATATTCTCGAACGCTATCTCGGTGTTGAGCACCGTCGCCAGGCATCGACAGCGGATGGGTGACCGCGGTTTTTTTTTCGTTTTATTATTTTCTATGTCTGAATCATCATATTAAAATATTAGAAAAATCCATGGTCACATTTTTTTTTTATAGCTGTATAAAATTGATATTTTTATTTTTTTGTTTTTAAGACTGAAGACACTTGTACTACCCGAAATAATAGTCCGATTTTCACGAATAGCATATGTTTCCAGTAGGAAAGTTGATGTTCTTGGTACTTCATTTTGGTCATTTTTCGAATATCTCAAAATGAATCCTATGCATTAGAATAAACGATGAAAAAATGACGAAAAAACGGCAATATATTAATCAATACTTACATTATCTGACTGAACTTCGCTCAGAATCGTTTTTTCGAATGCAATGGTTTGACATTGCATTTAAATTATAATTATAATTAAATACTATGATATGCACACCTATATCCCTGCAGCAGAAGTATCAGATCTTTTTTCAATACGTTTCTTATAGAAAATAATTTAAAAATCTATAGAAAATGGCCAAAAATTGATAAAATTTACATAACTGTAATTTCGATGTTTTTTTGTTTATTTTAATAAAAAAAAAAAAAGTTATAAAGTCAATATAAGTAACAAGGAAACATAGAAAAGTATTGTAAAAATAGCAGGATTTTTAATTATGACAAAATTAATGTATAACTTATTAAAATGATAATGAATAATGTAAATGTTATATAGTATTAAATATTTTATATCCTTCATCATTCAAAAATTCACAACTGTATTTCGTTTCTACATGACGTGTTGTTTCAATTTATTTTTAGTTATGGATAAAAAATGTCTTTACCCATATGAATGGTATAAAACACAACAAAATGCAACACACAATAATAGTACGTATATTTACTTACCAAATTTTAATTTATAAATTAATAATTATATAATTGATTATCATATACTTAAATGGTTTTATTTTTATTTTTTAAATACATATTTAATAATATGAATTATGATGTATTGTAAATATATTATAAATAATAATGTACATAAAAATTTAATAATTTTTCAATTTTGTAAATGTATAATTAAATTAACAATATTATTTGCCGTGTCTGTTTTTGTTATAAATTTTAATTATTAATTAATTTATTATAAATATGTAATTTAAAAAAAAAAAAAAAAAAAAAAAAAGTGATTTAGGCAATTGAATAAATATACCAAAAAATCTGGTTGTTCAGGAAGTTTTTCCACTGAATAATATTAATTATGGTCTTTCGAATTTTATAATATTTCACGATTATTAAATATTTAAATTATTATTTATAGATCCTAAATTGTTTTATCCATTTTATTATTAATTTATTTTATTAAATAATATTATATAGGTACCTATACTAATAACAATAAGTATAATAATTATTTTAATATTAAATGAAAATGATATATTGAATAGAGACTGAATTTATCATATATATCTGTAAGTAATATGGAAATATTCAAAGTTAAAAATTGATTTAATCTTTTATACCTTAGCGTTAATATTATGTACAATGTATAAAAACATTAATCTTTTATTTTCTCTTGGAAAAGTTTTTGTTACCTTTATTAACTGTTTAACTTCGCTCTGACCTTAATTTACCACCCTTACAAATTATAATATCTAGTCTACTTATTATTAATTTAAATAATTATTATTAATAGTAAAACATGAATGATTATTATAAAAAGAAAAATTATTTTCTATATGCGTTCATACTTGTATATTGAAAATTGGTAAATATTTAATAATATATTTTTAATTTTAAACATTATTTGCAGCCCATGCCCTTTATATATATGTGATATATCTGCACTCTATAATTCTAAGACGTCCTCATACAATATCAAACAATTTTTTAAATTTATTTTTTCTGAAATTGACATAAACCTTTGGATTTTAAATTATAGTCGTCAAATACCTACTCTGATATATTTGAGGTAAACCTCCATTTTCTTTGTTTTATTGTAATTATTTTTCAATTAGGTACTAAATTATATTTCAAATTTTTCTCTTTTATTTCTATGCTTTCTATATGAGAACTCCTAGTCAACTCAAAATTGTCTTCGAAAATATTTTATTAGATGTGTTTAAAAATAATATAATTATACAATTATTACATGTTATTATAATATCGATAAAACTGTGGATTTATTTCAAATTGTTATCATATTATATTTTTCTATTTCAAACTTTTATATAAAATTCATGAATAATATTTTATTAAATAATTAATTATTTTATAATTTATTGCAATTGTAGGTGAATGTAAAATGTACTCCCTTGAAAGTAAGTACTTACTATGATAGATTATACGAATACAATTATTTAAATTTTTCGATTTCATTTATTCAATAATATTATTAACCACTATTATATTTATCGATCTTAATTTTTAGTACGATTTGATGAATCAAAGTACAATGATATAGAACACACAGGTACATGTTTTTTTTTTTTTTTTTAAAAAAATATACAATCTATATACTTAAGCACAATAAGTATATATGAGATTGGGGTAACAAACAACATTAAGACGTTACGTAAGTAAGAATCCACCCATTAGTAGCACTTAGCAAACAAATAAATGTATATAATATTTTTTTAAATCAATATACTTTTATTATATATTAAAATTGTCAATTTAATAATATTTTTCAAAAGACACTAATTCTATTTAAATAATAATAAAATAAATAATTACTAGGAATAATATATTATTATCATTGCTGTAAAAATTTAATATTTCTTTTTTTTTATAAATGCTAGTACCATAATGTACTATACAATACTATACTATCACAAATAACATTAATGTTTAATGTTATCTGTGATACTATACTATACGCATATTCAGTAAAATCTATGAGATATTTTTAAAACATATATTATATTTCCTTAATTTAAAAATGATTAATTAAGATTATATTAATTAAATTTAACTATTTGTATAAAAATAAAATAATATGTGTTAATATATAGTGGTTTTTAGAATTTTTGAATTATTGATATAAAAATATCTTTTAGCTGCGGAAGTCCAACTAAGCATAAGTAATTTTTTTTTCATTTTCATGTAATAATATGTTTACATACATGAAAAATATTAATGGGCATCAAAATTAAGTAATATATTATTTAAATCTTTATTCTTTCCCTAACCTTATATCACAAGGAAATTATATAACTACCTATAACAAATAAATGTCACAATCCGTTTATGAACGGTAACTATAGCTCTAAATTATTATTATAAAAAAATAAAAATAAAATAAATATAGTTGAATATGTATGGCTAATGATATAACTATATTTATTCTAATACTGATGAAAAAATGTAAAATTTTTTGTATCATTAGATATGCAACGGAACTAAAAACATGACTTTATAAATTCATTTATTTAGAAAAAAATGTATTGCGTAAAATGGATTTTGAAAAGATAATTTAACTATTTAAGGAATATTATGTTTTACTAATATTTCGATGTACCTACCTATTCATTTTATATATTGGTATCAATATGACAATTTTATAAAATATTTATTTTATGAAAATATTACATAGCATTCTTCAATAGTTTGAAATTATTTCAATAATTATAATAATTTCGATTGGATAATTCCAAAATTATTATAAAGAATAACAAAATAATAGGATCATTTTATTATTATTTAACATTACAAATTGTATAGGTACTTAGTTCTCGTATTATTATAATATCAATATGAATGATATATTGATATATGTTATAGAATGATATAAAAATCGTAGTTTTATATATATTATTTTTATTGCGCGTCGATATGATGCAAACAGACTTCCTACAACTCATTAATGTATGTCCACCACCTCACAGACACGATCTATAATTAGTTGATGATATTTATATTGATTATTCGTATTTCATTTGATTATCTTTATAATGAAATGTTCTATTAAGCCGCGTCCAGACCAAAGCAACATTGTGGGCAACTTTGTTGTCAACAATTTTCGGTAATTGTTTCCAACAAAGTTGCCAACATTGTGGAAAAATTTGTACGTCCAGACCAAAAAAAAATATTAGTCCACAATTCCACATTTTACTATTTAAGTGTTTATTGTGATTCGTGATTTCATAAATTCATGATGTTTAATGAGGATGAAGTAGCTATCGCAGCAGCATGCGCAATAATTTTAAGTTCAAAAATGAAAACACGTAAACGATTTTGGGTTCGCCCTAGTCTGCAACGGAGAACTACTATCAATGGGAAATTGTTAAATACAATTAAATTGAATGTGTTTAGGAGTGAGTAATGAAAAATAGTAGTAGTGTTAAAATGGTAAACAGCAGTCGAAACTAGAAAGGACGGGCAAAACACGTTTTTCTGTAGGTATATTAGTCCGTGCCATAAATTAAAATAAATATTAATTAATAAATAAATTTAATATTTAACCTATGTCCGTTAACACAAATTTTCTATGGTGATTTCGTGATAATAAAAATAATTGATAACAGTTCAAAATGTTGTCAACAAAATTACTGAAAAAAAGAATCAGAAACATTGTTGCCCACAATGTTTCTCAACTTCTTTTGATGTTTACCGCCTCCGATGTGGAATAATAATTTTGTTGCCCACTTTGTTGGAAACATAAAAGTTGCCGATTATTGAAAACATATTTTACAAAATTTGTTGTCAACAATGTGGAAATTGCGTGTTGCCCACAATGTTGCTTTGGTCTGGACGGGGCTTTATATGCCGGCCAGGTAAAATTTTAATTATTTAGGTAAAAATATAAATAAATATCTGGATAAGGTAATATGCGGGTCAACACGACGCGTAATAATTATGAAGATGCGCTCTGGTTTTGTTTATCGACCACCGCCCACCGCCCACCGCCCACCACCCATCACCCACAACCCACAAAAGTAAAAACATCTATAATATCTATAATATCTATTATAGGCATTTTATTCTAGTTTATTTTTTATTTTTATCGAATTCAAACATTATTCGAGTGTTATTTATACATTTATGTCTGTGCGTTAAAATATTAGGATGGTCTAAACTCTAAAAAACCTCATCTCCCCACGGCGGCGGGGCAACGCAAGGCCGTATGGGACGGAAACGTCAGTCACACATCATGACGCATGTGACTGACGAGGTAACTATGTTGTAATTGTATATATTTCGTGTAAATGTTTGTATATGCCTTGGCCGGCTAATGATTATGATTGTATGATTTTTGGAATCATCATAAGCATACCATTGTAATGTACAAAAGTAATTGTCCGTTAGAGCAGACCTTAACAGCCCCTCTGCAGAGGTGAACTTAGTTATAATATAGTGTATCTGTTTTTATTCCTTTTATTTTATTGTATCGTTTTTTTATGCATTCGGACTTTCTCCGTACCTAACTTTCATTTTAAATTATAACACATTTTTTTTTTTATAATTCAATCATTTTGTTTTCATTTATTTTCCCTATTCTTTCCCCTTGACATATTGTTTAAATATAATAATATCAATAATCCAGGGTGCTCCTTCTCCAACTGGAGTCTAGGCCCGTGGTGGCGAACTAATCTGAGAATGGAGGTTTGTCGTGACGTTTTCCATTTACTTAAAATAATACGAAACGTTACAAGGTAGGTAAGAAATAAATAATTAACAACCAAATGTAATACATGATATGATAGAATGCTCTCCGGAGTTGTATTTATTCATTGCAATATATCGATGATATTTAATATAAAAGTAAATATTTTAGATTTTCAGTAAAATTTAAAAAATATGTTACAGTGATGTGTGTCTTTTTTTTTGTTCTTATATCTGATGACACTTTTTCTATTCGAAATAATGCTTGATTTTCAGGAATAGCAAATATTTGCGGTTGGAAATTAGATGTATAGTTGGTACTCTATACTTCGAATTAACTAAAATTAATGCTATGCAATAGAAAAGACGACTAAAAAATGAAAAACGGGATTTTTCAAGAAAATTGAAATTTTGACGAATTCGATTTTAATATTTCACGATAACTCAGCAATTTTTTAATTTAGAGGCTTGAAAATTTTGCAACTCTGACGTTAGTCTTTTTACAAAACATAGGACTTTGAATATTTCGTAAAATTCTAGTTTTTATGTAGGTTTATTATGTTTTGTAAAACTAACAGTTTTGGCCTTTTGGGTAATCATATCGGAAAAATTTACATATTACTTATCATGATATTTAAATATTATAAAAATCTCAAACTCAATTTTTTTTATAGCTGTTTAATGTTGAAATTTTTAGTTCAAAAGAAAATCGTAGAATCCTTCCAAGTATTCCTCTTAAGCTTTCTCAATATTTTTATAATAAAAATTAATAAAAAAGCTAAAAAATTTAAAAAAAAAAACAAAATTTTATTGATACATTTTGAAATATAATATGTTAAAGTATTCCCAAAATATTAGGAAAATCTAAATTTTTTTTATAGGTGATTTAATTTATAATTTCTGTAAAATAGATATTTGAAATATTTATATGGATTCTTCTTATTATATTTCAATATTTTACAAGAAAGTTAAAAAAAAATTGAAAAAAATTTTGAAAATTTCATTGACGCTCAAATACATTTTACATAGCTCATTTTCAATTAGTTATGAATTATTACATTTAAAATTTTTCTATAAAGCTTGGGAAGAGATACAGGTGTTAAGATTATAGTGTTGAATTTTGATTAACATTTGAAAGAAATATTATATCATTACATTCGAAAAACGATTTTAAGCGCAGTAGGTACAGACAGAGTAGGATTTGGGTATTTTGGTAACTCATTTAATAGTATTACGATAAATTATTTACATTGAACATAGAGAATAATAAATGTAGAAATTATTATCAGTACATACTACATATATTATCTGATGAACATCGCTCAAAATTGAGTGCTGTTCCATCCCAGTAATGCCGAATATCCGATTGGCAATAGTTGAAGCGGTTCACCGGTTTCTCCTATTGTATCTAGAGTCGTTATTCGAATTGATTGCGTTTTGCGTGTAGAACATTTTTTTTTTAGTGTGCCGGCCGTTTCGCAGTGAAAAGGAAAAATGTTGAATGGTTGTCTCACTGGCCACTGCGGTTTCTACCCGTATATCATTTTGACACTTTTTTACTCTGATTGGTCGGATCATCATCGATTTTCATATATCTGTAAAACATATCTTGACACGGTACTAGTCATCTAATTGCCACACCGGCAAGTCTTCCGTTACAAGCTAGATAATAAAATACTTATATTTGTATAGCAATTTCCAAAAAAGTTGGTCAACATTTTAATTTCAACTAGACGATATCTTAAGAAATTTTATTATTTATTGGATAAATAATATTTATGGTATGTTATATATATTACATATATTAATGTATTACGTGTTGAAAATAAAAATATTTTTTATATTAATTTACGTTTTTAATTTTTTATGTTTAGGAAAATATGATCTATTATTTAATTTTTGTCAATTATTTTTGTATGCAATCATAAATGAAGAACGTAAGTATATTAATAATAATGAGTTATTGTAATTAAAAATATTGTCTATGACTAAATATATAGACTTTGACTGAAGTGTATAACATACCTGATATTTTTATATTACAATAATATGTGCCATACTTTTTAGTAACTATAGTAACTTTAGTAATATTTCAAAATGGTATATTTAAAAAAAAGACACACATCATTGTAAAACCAATACATTCTTCGCTTCGCTCAGAATCTAAAATATAATTAATTCATTATAAAATTAAATTAAAATGGTAAAATTCTTGAAAAAAAAAATTCAGTTGTACTCATTTTCAAATAATTTATCATATTATAATTTTAAATTCTGAGCGTAGCGAAGAATGTATTGGTTTTACAATGATGTGTGTCTTTTTTCTTTTTTTTTTTCTGTTTTTTTTTTTTTTTTTACTACCCGAAATAATGCTCCAATTATCACGAAGAGCATAATGTTTCCGGTAGCAAAGTGGATGTAGGTAGTTGGTACTTTATTTAGGTAATTTTTCGATTTTCTCAAAATTGACCCTAAACGGTAGAAAAAACGACCAAAAAATGACGAAAAACCGGCATTTTTCAAATTTCGACGAATTCGTTTTCAATATTTCACGATAACTGGAGCAATTTTGAAGTTAGAGACTTGAAATTTAATATTATAATAATTAATTATAATCATTAATACACAATGTATAATATATAACATTCAAATTAAGATTATTTTGTATTTATGACATTTATTTTTATTATATAATACTATTTAAAAAAAAATTAATTAATGGGGTAATTATAATTCGAGTAAATCATAATATTATAATTGTTTTTTTTCTATCATAATATATGGCAATGGCGATAATATAATTATTAATAATATTAAAATTTGATACTTATGCATGTTTTTTTTTTCATCAAACTTTGATTTTCATTACATACTGATAATTATATGTTTCTCGATAATATTTAATAAAATTGGTAATTATAGTTGTTACCAAAAAAATAAATAATTAAATCATGGATGTTTCTGATAGAAAAAATATATTATTAATTATAATTGAAATAAATCCATATTTATACTGATACATAGAAATGATGTTACTATGATAATATTATATATAAATAATTGTAGAGGTATGTAATTTTTAATCACAGCCTATACAATATTTTCGAAGACGATTTTGTATTTATTTGAACGTCATATTAAGAATACTTACGAATAAAGCAGTTTAATTTTAAAAGGTATGTCAATAAGTTTCAGTCATCTCTCTGAAAAAATAAAATAAAATGAAATAAAATAAAATAAAGGTATAATATTAATTTTGAAATAAATAGTCACTTAATAATTGTTTTAACTGTTAATTAGTAAATAGATGAAAGACACTTTGTAAATAATCATTAAATTAATTCATTCTATGAAAAATATAGTGCATAATGAATTTAGTAAGTATATTAAAGAATCAAATAAATTAAAATATATTATAATTATTAACATAAATTTTTATTCGTATTAAAAATTATATATATAATACTATAAAACTTAATATCATTTATAAAGATAATTTTTAAATGAATATAATAACCATTATGTGATCATAAGAATAAATAAATATTTGATACTAGTTTTCCTTTTCTTGAATTAATAAACAACAATAATGTCCATACGAGTATTTTATAAATAATCATAAATAAAATGTATATACCTAACTTCCGAATTAACATTATTATTTATTTTGTATTTATGAAAAGTATTTTTATTCTATCATACTATTTAAAATATTAATTATTGTGGTAATTATAATTCGAATATATCATAATATAATTATTAATAATATTTATATTTAATATGCATGCTATTTGTTTTCATCAAATACCTATATGTTTAAATACTTTTCTCATATACAAGTCTATTATTTGTTTTATATTTTTATTCTTACATCTTTAATTAAAAAGACATATAAGTTTTAAAGAATATACAAATTATTAATTTACTAGTTTCTTTAATATTTTTTTAATGTACTACACGAAAATTTTGTAGAATTATTTATGCATCATGTTTGGGATAATGCCATAATACGTGAGAAAAATTTATTTAAACTTAACCATTAAAATGTATTTCCCTCTATACTGATGAATAACTAAAAATAATAATAATAATAATATTATTTATTTTAATGTTTTTTTTTTTTATTTTTTAGCATATTCAATTTTAAAAAAACCATCAGAGTATTGCAATTCAGAAGAAGCGTACGCTGAACCTATAGAAGTGTAGACGATTCGTTTAAAAAAAATTATTTAAATTTTTCTTTCCAATTATGTTTGTATAGATATAATAACATTTAGATAAAATGAATATATATTTATATTCACAGTAACAATTGTTATCTAATCATATTATTATATCCATTAGTTTTGAAAGAAAATTCTTTATTATAATATTTATGATTAAATCTAATAATTTTATATAACACAATAAAAATTATTAAATATATTATATATAAATATTTCTTTTAAGTTTCTCTTGATTATTTAAATTCTAAATTGTATTTAATGTATCTAACCAAATGAAAATTTAATAATTACCTAAATAAATATTAAAATTATATGTGTAAAATTTGTAGATAATTGATATGATAATACAAGGGTCTGATACGTTCGCCCGACAATAATTTTACCCGACACTCCATTTTACATATTTTTACAGTACGTAATATTAATATACAATCTATTTTATTATTATTATAAATATAAAATAATATAATATATTGTAATATATAATTATGTATATTATGTATGTGTAGCAAGCACGTATTCAGGATCAATTTTCGGGGGGGGGGGGGGGTTTGGTGGGATATAACATCCAAATTAACATTATTTTGTGCTTATGACAATCATTATTATTATATCATACTATTTAAAAAAAATGATTACTGTGGTAATTATAATTCGAGTATATCATAATGTATTATTAATAATATTAAAATTTAATATGCATATTATTTATTTTCATCAAATATATTTTTTCCTACTCTCCTCATTAACAAGTCTATTATATATTATACATTCGTATTGTTACTTTTTTAATTTAAAAGATATTAGGTATACTTTTTAAAGAATATACAAATTATTAATTTATTTAATTCTAGTTTCTAGATTATTTTTTAATGTACTTCACGAAAAATTTTGTAGAATTATTTATGCATTATGTCTGGGATAATGCTATTATAAGTGAGAACAATTTATTTAAACTCAATTATCAAAATTTATTTCAATGTAAACTTTTGGTTATCAACTTATAAAGGCTTTCAATTATAATGAAAAACTAAAAATGTTATTACTTATTTAATTTTTTTTTAGATTCTGAGCGAAGCGAAGAATGTATTGGTTTTACAATGATGTGTGATTTTTTTTTGTTTTTTTTTTTTTTTATTCTGTAAACATTTTTACTACCCGAAATAATGCTCCGATTATCATGAATAGGGTATGTTTCCGGTAGCAAAGTGGATCTAGTTGGTACTTTATTTAGGTCATTTTTCGAATTTCTCAAAATTGACCCTAAGCGGTAGAAAAAACTTCAAAAAAATGACGAAAAAACGGCATTTTTCACGAAAAATGAAATTTTGACGAATTCGATTTCTATATTTCTCGATAACTCGGGCAATTTTTAAGATAGAGACTTGAAAATTTTTTGGGTGTTCACATAGCTACTATATATATGTGGTATAATTTTGGAACCGTTATGTTAATTTTTCTACAAAATATTGGACTTTGAATATTTCGTAAAATTCTCGTTTTTACGTATATAATGTTTGATAAAATTGGCAATTTTGGGTATTTAGGTCTGAAAATTTTACTGAAATATACTTACATATTAGTTAACATCATACTAAAATATTATAAAAATCCCAAGTCACAATTTTTTTTTATAGCTGTTTTAAGTTGATATTTTTAGTAAAACGAAAATCTTAGAATCCATACGTATAAATAAATATTCTGAAAACACTTTTACTGCCAGAAATAATGCTTAGATTTTCACGAATAGCGAGTTTCAGATGTAAAAGTGGATGTAGATGGTACTTTATTTAGGTCATTTTTCGAATTTTTCAAAATTGACTATAAGCGGTAGAAAAAACTTCGAAAAAATGACGAAAAAACGGCATTTTTCACGAAAAATGATATTTTGACGAATTCAATTTCTATATTTCTCGATAACTCGGGCAATTTTTAAGATAGAGACTTGAAAATTTTTTTGGGTTCTCACATAGCTATTATATATATGTAGTAAAATTTTGGAACCGTTACATTAACTTTTCTACAAAATATTGGACTTTGAATATCTCGTAAAATTCTCGTTTTTACGTATATAATGTTTGATAAAATTGGCAATTTTTGGTATTAGGGTCTGAAAATTTTACTGAAGTATACTTACATATTACATAACATTATACTAAAATATCAGAAAAATACGTAATCTCAATTTTTTTTTTTTTATAGCTGTTTTAAGTTGATATTTTTAATTCAAACGAAAATTATAATCTGACTGAACTTCGCTCAGAATCGTTTTTACGAATGCAATGGTTTATCATTGCATTCAAATTCTAATTAAAATTAAACGCTATGATTCGCACACCTGTATCCTGTGCGGCAGGAGTATCAGCTCATCTTTTTCTTTTTAGCGTTTATAAATTTAAAAAAACCATCAGAATATTGCAATTCAGAAACAACGTACCTACCCATAAAACTGTAGATGATTTGTTCAAAAAAATTATTATTTTATTATTTTACTGTCTAAATATGTTTGTATAGATATAATAATAACATTAGATATGCATTAAATGAATATATATATTCACAGTAACATTTGTTACCTATCTAATCATATTAGTTATAAAAGTTAATATCCATTAGCTTTGAAAGAAATTATTATAAATAATATATTATATACAAATACCTACTTTTTATTTTTTTTTTGATTATTTAAATATTGTATTGTATTTAATTATCTCACTTCTCACCAAATGAAAATTTAATAATATCTATTAATATTAAAATTATATAGGTACATAAAATTTATAAATAATTGATTAGATAATACAAGTGGAGTATATTGTTTGATTAGGAACATATCACTGCCAACAAAAAATAACTGGTGAAAATACATTTTAAGTCTGTATGATTTTCTAGTAGTCATTAATAGTGGTCATTCATCCAAATTCTACACAGTTTAATAATTGAGATGCTGGCACGTTACAATTATTCCTTTTTCCCCCTTAGTTCTTTCAATGTATTTCAATAATTTTAATGATCAATTTATATTTTATAACTATTTTTGCTTTTTACATAAATACCCATATAATATTTCTATTTTTCTAATAAAGTATAAAGCATACTTAAATATTATAATATGACACCAAAATATTAAAAAAATGCCATGTCTCAATTTTTTTATATCTGTTTAAAGTATATCTTTAGTAAATATAGACAAAACTCTTTTAAAAATTTTATTGTAGTATAAAATATTCCAAAATATTCGAAAAACTCAAGGATCAATTTTTTTTTTTTATATGTTTTAAGAAGAAATTTGATTAAAATTAATATTTAAAGTGTTTATATGGGTTTTTCTTATTAACTGTTTAAAGCATTAAGAGCAAAAAATGGATACCGGTGTAAACGTAGAGACTGATAAATTTACCTAAACATTTTAATCAATATGTATAATATTATCTGATGAACTTCCCTCAAAATGTAATGTTTTAATATTGCATTGAATGTTAATCAAAATTCAAGACGATATCCTATTTCTATTCAATTTCAAGTCTCAATATTAACCATTTTGAGTGTAATACTCTTATCTAAAATTTTTATTAAAGCATACTCACATATTGCATAACCTTAACCTATTACCAAAGTATTAGTAATATTGCAAGTATAAACTTTTTTTTTATTAATTTAAAAAATAAAATTTATTAAAATCAATAACTATGGTATATATAATACGGATTTTTATTATTTATCAATATATTCTTAGTAATCTTGAATAGAATTGTAAGTTTTTTGGCTTTAAGTATTAAATATTTTATTAAATTATAACCACACAACTGATATCTATTAACTAAATTCTAAAAATTGTGTTTATTACAATTGCCTGTTTTTTTTAAAAAAAAATAGTGTTTTAAAGTAAAAAATAAGAACTGATAATGCTGCGAGTAAAATACAGGTGTAGATTTGATAGTACTATATTTTGATTTAATTTTAATGCAATTATAACGCATCGAAAAATGGATTTTGAACGATGTTCTGTCTATTATCATCATTTAAGCATTTATAGTTTTATAGGCATTTATGCCATAAGTGATGTACAATAACAACGAATATCTAATGAACATGTCAGTATCAGGGAGTGGAACCGTACCGAAAAGAACCGGTTCTAGAACCGAAACCATTTAAAAATCTTGGTACCCAAACCATAATGAAACCGTTATATTATTTTCCGAAACTGAAACCGTTATTTTGAGCTAATGATTTCATCGGTCTATTATGGTTTTAAAAATGACTGTTTTGATTAAATTTGTATGAAATGTAATAAATTGTATTACTATAAATAGTCACAAAAATCGATGTTATGGGAAATAATAATGTATACTATTTTAATTTTAACCAGTTTAACATGTGGGCATGGTAAACAGTATATTTATAAATGTTTAATTATACTATATTTTCAATTATTATATTTATAGATAATTTATTACAAATATAATTGTGATTTTATTGTACAGGTATTATTTCCCATGTATACTTGAATGGGTTATTTGGAATAACCTATTTTTATATATTATAAATTTATAAATAATCATGTGGGTACACTATTTAATAGTGACTATAAAATACAAATATGGAATTAAATTTTGACGCGTTAGTGTGTGATAAGTAATTTTTATAAATTTAAATTCACAATGATAAAATTACAAGAATTTATAATGACAAAATTTAATTCATGATAAAATTACAAAATGATCAATTAAAATTAACAGATTTTTATGGTTCTTGGATTACAAAATTCATTTTCAGATAAATTAGTTCAATGCAGTCTTGTAAAATATTTGAGTAAAAGTATTCAAATACTTTTATAGTACCAAATGTATTCAAATGCGTATTTTAAATACTTTACAAAAGTGTTTTATATTTAAAATCAAATACTTTTTTTAAATACTTTTTATTATGGATCTTACACGAGAAAAGGCTAGATCAACACACCAATCCAGCTGCAATTCTACTGCTTGATAATTCTCAAGACATAAGGCTTCTTAAACGACGAAGACCATATGACTTAGTATAAAATATTTGACTAAGGCCGGGACCTCTCCACTGGGAGTGATATCCCAAACATGTTTTGTATATATTTACTAAAATATTTATTCATTAATATTTAATATTTATGTTAACCTATGAAATATATTGTTAAAGATCATTGATCGTTATAATAAAAAACTAAAAAAGCCTTCGGGCGATGATATAAAAAAAAAAAATTATGGATCGACATTATATTTACTATTTACAATTTGTCATTCAATAAATATAAAACAATCATAATAAGTCGTAATATATATAATTTATACCTGGGTTTATCCCTACTATATAGTATCTAATATGATTCATAATATATTGTGTTCCTATTGAAATGGACATATCGATTTAAAATATTACATACTAAATCAAAACTAAAATTATCTTGATAGGTAATTTATTTTCCCACATAAAGTTCGTATGATATTAATTTTAAAAATAAAATAAACCGAAAACAATAATATGCATGTTGCACGTGCCATAATATTATGTACTTAAATATAGAAAATAGAACATGATAATAATCGTTTATAACTATATCAATACGGGACAAACAATTATTAATTTAATACCTACATTATATTTATTATTGAAATAATATACTCGTATATACATATATAGAATATACTGATAGGTAAATATTAATTTTATAAACTGAATAAAACATGTAATTTATAAAAAATAACAAGTATTTGTAATAATTAATAATACATATATATTTATAAAAATTAATAACATGAATTTTAATTTTCAAGTTGTATAAGTGTATCGTGAAATTCTAAATAAAAGTATTTAAAAGTATTTGTAAATACTTTTTAAAAGTATCTTTTACAAAACTGGTTCAATGCATAATAACAAGAGAAAAAAATATTATGCAAAACAAAGTGTTGCTAGCAGCAATCTTCTTGGATCCTAGATTCAAAGTAACATTAAATGATGAACAATACAATATTGCTATAGCTATTTAATTAATATTTGGATTCGCATAAAAGAAATTGAAAAAATTGATTTAAATAATAGTGATATGGAAGTTGAATGTGATAAACTAATTAATATAGATACCGATAAACTTGAAATTTTTTTGAGAAATAAAGAAGATTCTGCCCAAAAAAATTATGAACTAAAATAGAAACAATACTTAAAACATATCATCTAGATAAAAAATGATTAAATCACCAAATTAATAATTTACAATTTTGGAAATTGATAGAATTAAGATTAAATCATCCAGATATGTGCACTCTAGCAATACCTAACTGTTTTGTCTGTTCCTTCAACACAAGTCAGTGTTGAATGTCTATTTTCAACATTAAATTTATAATATATCCATATAGATGTGATATAACATCAAAAAACTTGAAAGAACAATTATTAGTTCGTATGAACAGATTATTTTTAAAAAGCAAGGGAAGGGTTATAGGTGTGGAAAGAATACAGGTGTGCAATCATAGTGTTTAATTTTAATTATAATTTGAATGAAATGGCAAACCATTTCATTAGAAAAAACAATTCTGAGCGAAGTTCAATCATATCATGCTATTTTTTCGTCATTTTTTCATAACATTTTCGATTAACTAAAGATATCAAATTTAAACCGCTATAAAAAAATTAGTAAGAATAATATTTATATTATCACTATAGTTACTATTATAAACAAATTTAGCTGATGAATCAAATTCGTCGAAGGAAAAATGTGTTTCGTTATTTTTTCATCATATTTTTGTATCGCATTGGGTCAATTTTAAAAAATTCGAAAAATGACCTTTATTAAGTACAAACTACATCCATTTTTCAATCAAAACCATATAACATTCGTAAAAATCGGAGTATTATTTCAGGTAGTAAAATTGCCTTCAGACATAAGAACAAAAAAAAAACAAAAAAAAAAAAAAACAACCTCATACTCATGCTGCAGGGATATATAGGTGTGCAAACCATAGTATATAATTAGAATTAGAATTTGAATGCAAAGATATACCATTACATTTGAAAAAACGAATCTGAGCGAAGTTCAGTTAGATAAGGTAGGTATTGATTAATATATTGCCGTTTTTTTTGTCGTTCTTCAAAATTGCACAAGTTATCGTAAAATATTGAAATCGAATATGTCGAAATTTCAGTTATCGTGAAAAATTCCGTTTTTTCTACCGCTTTGGGTCAATTTTGAAAACCTACCGAAAACATATGCTATTCGTGAATATCAAAGGATTATTTCGGGTAGAAAATGTGTCTTCATACTTAAAAAAAAAAAAGAAAAAAAGATACACTTCATTGTAAAACCAATACATTCTTCGCTCCGCTCAGAATCAATAAAATTGTAGACAAGTGAAAATTATTAATATTTTAAAATATTTAGGTACTTATATTCTTTAAAAAATATAAATTTTAAATATAATATTTATTTTTTATAATATAAAGTTGATACCTAGTCGATGTTAAAGTAATTTTGAAAATTTGTAATGTAATATTATCGTACCTACTTAAAAAGAACTAAGAACTTTTTTTTGGGTGTTCACATAGATACTATATATCTATATGTGGTAACATTTTTGAACTATTTGGTTAATTTTTCTACAAAATATAGGACTATGAATGTTTCGTAAAATTCTCGTTTTTTTGTATATAATGTTTAATAAAATTGGCAATTTTTGGCATTATGGACTGAAAATTTTACTAAAGTATATTTATATATCACTTAACATTAATTCAAAGTATTAGAGAAATCCCTTTTCTCAAATTTTTTTTATAACCGTTTAAAGTTGATATTTTTAGTTTAAACAAAAATATTATGAAGGAAATGGCAAATAAACGGCATTCACAAAACTTATGGCTCCATGGGAGATGCGTGTGGTGTAGTGGTGTAGTCGGCGTAACATTCCCGAATGCTACCTTGGTGTTAAGCACCGTAGCCAGGCATCAACAGCGGATGGGTGACCGCCGTTTTGTTTTTTTTCCTTTTTTTTTTCTTTTTATGTTTGAATCGTCATATCAAAATATTAGAAAAATCCATGGTCTCAATTTTTTTTATAGCTGTTTAAAATTAATATTTTTATTTTTGTGTTTTTATGACTGAAGACACTTGTACTACCCGAAATAATGGTCCGATTTTCCCGAAAAACATATGTTTCCGGTATGAAAGTTGATGTTTTTGGTACTTTAATTAGGTTATTTATCGAATTTTTCAAAATTGACCCTATGCGTTAGTAAAAACTACTAACAAACGGCATTTTCACGAAAACTTTACTCTATCATAACATTAATGAAATTATTATTACATATTTTAAGATAACTTAGTAATTATTGAACTTAGAGAATTAACAATTGTACTGAATTTTTTATGTGTATTTATATACGTCATGAAATCTTCTCCTTATTATTTAAATTTGAATAATATCTGTCTTAATTCGCTTATCCGTTTATACTTAATAACTTTTATATTTATGTTTTTATGGAAAAATTATTTTAGGAATGTATATTATATTAAAGAATCAAATTATTTAAAATATATTATAATACTAAGTTATTCGTATTAAAAAATAAATATATAATACTGCAAACTTAATATCATAATTAATATATATATATATTATCATTATGAAATGAATAAAATAACTATTATGTGATCATAAAAATAATAAAATATTATGATACTCATTTTGTGGAATGAATGAATGATTAAATAAAAAATTTCTATAATTTACAAATAATCATAAATAATACAAAGTATATAACAATAACATCCGAATTAACATAATTTTGTATTTATGAAAAGTATTTATATTATTTCATACTTTTTACAAAATTAATTATTGTGGTAATTATAATTCGAATATATCATAATATAATTATTAATAATATTAATATTTATTATGCATGTTATTTTTGTTTTCATAAAATAATATATGTTTACTTATCTACATTTCTCAAGTCAATTATTTGTTATAATATGTGTTGTATTCTTACCTCTTTAATTAAAAGGACCAATAAGTTTTAAAGTATAAACAAATTAATAATTTACTATTTTTTAGATTATTTTTTTAATGTACTATACGAAAAATGATGTAAAATTATTTATTCATCATGTTTGGGAATGCTATTATAAGTGAAAAATGTATTTAAACTCTAAATTTATTTCCCTGTGTAAATTTTGGTAATCAACTTATAATGATCATCAATTATAATGAAAAATTAAAAATATTATTACTTTTATTAATTGTTATTTTTTTCTAGTGTTTTTAAATTTAAAAATTTACTTAACTCATTTTTAATTAATACATTTACGATTTGTTTTTTTTTTTTTTATAGCTGTTTAAAGTATAAAAAAGTAAGGGAAGAGATATTGATGCGGAAGTGATTGCAATTTGAATGCAATATTAAATCAATACGGTTTGATTTGGGTATTTAGGTAACTTATTTAGGGGTTTTTATAAAAAAATATTTATTTTGAATGTAGAGACTGATAAATGTAAAAGTTTTAATATTATAAATATTATTTGATAAACTTCGCTCAAAATCATTTTCACGAATGTAATGATTTATCATTGCATTCAAATTAATTATTTATACCTTAAACTGCTATAAAAAAAAAAATCGTAAATGTAATAATTAACATATAATTGGAACTAAATTAAGTAAAATGTATTAAGGCTTCAATAAATTTTCAAATTTTTTTTAAAAAAATTGTTATTTTATTTAAAATTATTGTAAAATAATGAAATATAAAGGAAGAATCCATATAAATACCTACTATAAATATTAATTTTACTGAAGTTTCAAATTTAAACACTTATAAAAAAAGTGAATCTTTAGAATTTCCTAAAATTTTGGAAATAAGTTAATATTATTATATATGTAAGTCATTATGCTTCAATAAAATTTTTCGAATTTTTGTTTTTTCTGTTAATTTGTATTGTTAAAGTATTGAAAAATAATAAGAAGGATATTCGTATGGATTCCAAGATTTTCGTTTAAACTAAAAATATCAATTTTAAACAGCTATATAAAAAAAAAAATTGACAACAGGGATTTTTCAATTTTTTTTATATGATATAAACTAATATGTAAATAGACTTAAGTAAAATTTTTAAATATTAATGCCTAAAATTTCAAATTTTTCAAAGTTTTTTCTACTGCATAGGATAAATTTTGAGAAATTCGAAAAATGACCTAAATAAAGATCTAACTTCATCCAATTTCCAACCGAAAACATATGAAGATCAGATCATTATTTCGGGTTGTAAACTAATAAAAGTATCTTCATACCTAAAAAGAAAAAAAAATACAAAAAGGCAAATATCATTGTAAAACCAAAAAACGAATTTCTGGCTTCGTTTGTAATCTATAAATATATTATATTCTAATAATAAAATAATTAAAATAAACTATAAATATTAAACCATATTGTATTCTTAAGAATTAAAATATTTTTGCTTTTATAAATTATTAAATATAACAATACATGATAAATCCAAATATAACATGTAAATATTATATGACACGTTATACAGAATAATTATTACACTAATAATCAAAAATCGAAACCAACAAATTGTATGTAATTCTCATAACAATAACCATTTTCATAAAATAATAGTCAGACAACCCTGTATAATATTTTGTTTCTATAAAAACTTTAAATAATAATTAATAATACAGGTGGTTTAAAGCTATTTTAGTAAACAAATATTTATATCGTACCTACCTAGCCTTTTTAAATTTGATATTCAATTGCTAATGCTATTAATGCTTTACGTTGATACATTAAAACGTAGAACTTCGAATATCAATAATACCTTTTAAAGTAGTAATAAATAGTAATTTTCAAATATGAATTTACAAGAATATAATATTATCATTTTATTATCCATAATATGTTTTACAAGTGTGCAGAATGTTGAGTACGTGAATGAAGGTAAAACCATAATTTATTTTAAATTAACATTTTTTCTATATATTTTCATTTATCTTTTATTTAATTTTTATATACAAATATTTTTGACAACCATTTCATCAGTTATAAAAAAAATAACAAGGGAAGGAATACTGGTGTGGAAGACGGTGACCGGTCAAAATATCTCCGCAAACATATCTCCGGTTAAAATATCTCCGTCAAAATATTTCCAACCAAAATATCTTTATTCAATAATATCTCCAGTCAAAAATATCTCCTGTTAAAATAACTGCAAATCCGAATATTATTGAATGCTGAAAATTTCCCCTATAGCGCTATATTTTATAAGTTATAAATTTAATTTATCAATCAAAGGGACAAAAATTACTATATTCTGTATAACTACTTGTATAGTTGTATAAAGTACAAATAATGGAAATAACATTGTAAATGCATTTAGTGGCTTATCACTATTCAGAATTCTGATCTATACCTGTATATATACTGTATATCTCCTTATTATTATAGTTTAAAATATATGGCTATCAAAATCCCATCTCATAATAATTTACATACCTGTACAAGGGATATTTTTTATTCGAGATATTTTTTACTGGAGATATTTTGACGGAGATATATTGACCGGAGATATTTTTTCGGAGATATTATGACATGGAACCGTGGAAGACATACCGGTATAAGTGCAGAGGATAGTGTAGAATTTTGGTTAAGAATTGAATGCAATGATAAATAGTATTATTAATATATTCGAAAAAAGATTCTAAGATAAGTAGGTACTGTTTAATTAGGGTATTTATGTGACTCATTTAGGGGTTTTATGAAAAATAATTTATATTGAATGTAGAGTCTTTTAAATGTAAAATTTTGAATCGATACATTTTAACTGCTGAACTTCGCTCAAAATCGTTTTCACGAATGTAATGATTTGTCGTTGCACTCTAATGTTAATTAAAATTCAACACTACACTCATTACACCTGTATCCCTTCCACACCAGTATCCCTTCCTTTGTATTTTTTATACATAAACATTCTAAATAATTCATGTAATATTAACAAGTGTATCCCTTACAAAATTATACAGCAGTATTTTTCTTTTTTATATTATTTTTTACATTTATCAATCTCTACGTTCAATATAAATAATTTTACCAAAATTTCAACTTTAAACACCTATAAAATAAATTTAGTCTTGAGATTTTCCTAATATTTTGGATATTCGTTCAGATACCTATATATCAATAAAATTTTCTTAATTCTATTTCTTACGACGCGCGACAATCATTGAGTATGTATTTTCGTTGCACTCTAATTTTAATTAAAAACAACACAATTTTGAAAATTTTGGAAATATTATTGAAGTTCAAAAAAATTTTTCTTAACAAAGTTCTAATTAATTATGAATATTATATTTAGGAATTTTTTTTTGTATCTGTTTAAATTAAAAATATTAAGTAGAGGGTTACAAGAGTTGAAGGGATACAAATGTAAAGAGAATGGTGTTTATTTTTTATCAACATTTGAATGCAAGATATATCATTACACTAGAAAAACAATTCTGAGGGATTAACTGTCAGATTTGAGTGTTTGGATGAATAATTCAGGGGATTTATGGTGTATATATTGAACTTAGTGAATGATAAATATAAAAATTGATGAACTTCATTCAATATCATATTTCCATTTTTTTTAAAATGATTTGTCATTGCATTTATTGTTAATCAAAATTTAACAGGTAAATTCTTTACACCTGTATGCATTCCCTTGTTTTTTTTTTAAAATATTAATACATTGGACAAACCTATGTTGATTGAACAATATTATATTTATTAATTATAATACTAAGTATTTGTTTAATAACGTTTTATATGTTAATTTATAATTTTAATTATTCTTTTTACCAATATACATATATATATATATATATACATGTTTATTCAGTTAAATTGGAGAGTATGTATAATATACTTTTATTATAAATCGTATAATAATGTATAATAATATAATTACAATAATAATAATATAACATAATGTGTTACAATAATTTAATATTCACAGATATCGCTATAAATTATAATGTTGTAGATAATATTCATATAACTCATAAAGTTAATTTTCATTTTTAGTGTAATTAAAATTATAAAGTTAAAAGTTAAATAAAACAAGTTTGGATGCAGGATACAGCTAATAAATTATATATATATTATCCTTTTAAAATTAGTATTTAAAGTTTAAAATGTACCTATCACAAAATCGTAAAACATTGAAATTTAGGTATATCTTCTCATTACAATAATACTATATAGCTTAATAAAGAATTGGTTTCTTATTTGGTGTAATATATCTTTTGGTTATTGGCAATGTATTTTCATAATAACATTTTGATTTTAATACATATTATTACAAATAATATTATATTACATTTGATATTAAAAAACCAACAGTGATAAAAATATAGGTATAATAGTTATACTATAATATAATATATAGGTATATAGGTTACTACTAGTAATATGTTAATAAAAAATAGATATTTATATTGAGTAGTGTAAAAAGGGGCATTCTAGAGATTCCCATAGCTCCATATCAGCTCCACATCAGCTCTGTATTAGCTCCGCATCAGCTCCGCCACCGTTCCGCAACTGCACCACCACCACAACCGCATTCACTACAGCTCCACCTTATCGTCAGAGCTTATCACGACCACGTAACCTATTGATATTTTTCCCCTTCCTATTTTTTTTTTAATAACGACTACGTAACCTATGATTATTATACCCCCTCCCTTTATTTATCATCCAAGTTTACCTAACCTTACACTATTCTTTTTATCACGACCACGTAACCAACAGATAATTTCCCCCCTCCTATTTTTTTTTTCATCAGTATAATTACTTAAGCTTTTTTGTGTAATTCTAGTTCACATTATACCTGTAAATCAATTTTCGATGTTTTTGTAATAGGCGGTAGTTTATATTATAATTTAAATTAAATGTATTATGATAATAATATGTATCTATTTAAAAGAATATTTACTATATCTCAACACTAATAGTAATACAAAAATTCTAATATTTCTAAAATCTAAGTGGGTATACGCCACACTTAATCACATCAAGACACTCACACGTCATTAGTAATTTAGTTAAAATTACAGTATTTAATTAAATTATAATAGCGATGCTTATAATATAACTAACTTTCTAAAATTCTAAGTATTAATATTGTTAATCTTGTAATAACCATAATGTATATTATTATAGGTAAGTAATTAAATTAAATGTATTATTATAATATTATAGTTGTATAAGTACTTAAATGAATATTTACTATAGGTACCTCTACACTAATTTGTATATTAATACTAAATTTCTAATATTTCTAAGAATTGAAGTGGGTATACGCCACACTTAATCACATCAAGACACTCACACCTCATTAGTAATACTAGTTAAAATTTCAGTATTTAATTAAATTTAAATTAAAAACTACCTAATAAAGAAATAATTTTATCGTCAAATGTCATTTCACATTAATAAAAAAAAAAAAAAAATGTAAAAAACAGTTGTTAAACATATGTTAAACCTTAAAATACTATAAATCACGTCTATACAAGTAAGTATAAAAGACCGATTCTAGCGTCCTCGCGCAGATTCTCTCAAATCCTCAGCCCCGTATATCGCTGTAATCATATTCTTCCGGCACTCTGTGCTTCGTCTATACACGCCCCGCCACTCCACGCCTGGTTAATATCCGCTCAACTACTCTTACCAAGCCTATAAAGTTCCCGTCACATGGTAACATGGTAATTATAAAATATGTGACTCATTAAAATATATGATATTTTACTTATTTACCTACTCATTAAAATTAAATTATTATGAAAGTTTTTTCTTCAACAATTTATATATATATATATATATATATATAAATATATAAATATATGTATACATAATATTAAATTTAAATTTCGATAGTGTCATAAGTGTTTATACATTGGTCCGCACCATACACACTTTACTCTCGTTCGTTTGATAAAATCTAAAGTGAAATTAATAACCGATATACTTTAGGCTAAATATTAACTAAACAAATTTTTAATTTTCTGCATTCGATAAAAGTTATATTATAGTAATGGATGATAGCTATTTAAATGTGACAGACGGATACGTAGACGATTGTAAAATAACTCGTATGCAGTACCACTCGTTTCTACCGTATTCAACTAATGCTCTAGCAAATAACCATGAGATAAGAATTTGTATTCAAAATATGGATGCGTATACTTTACCGTGTGAATGTTATATTTATATTGAAGGTAAAATAAACAAACCGACACCGACAGATATAAGTCAAGGAGTTGGTGAATTCAATTTCATCAACAATGGTCTGGCTTTACTTTTTTATGAAATGAAATTCGAGCTTAATGGAATGGAGATACAAAAATTTAAATCGCCCGGTATATTGTCGACCGTAAAAGGATATTGTTCATTTACGCCCAGTGATTCGAACGAACTAGAAAATTCTGCATGGTATCTCAAGCACGAAAAAGTGAACTCAGATTTTATGAAGAATTATCAATTTGCCGGATGTATACCGTGTTACATACCACGACCTACTTACTAATATTATAATTCAAAACAACGTAATTAATATTATATTGATCATAATGCCACCTTGGACTTTTTAATGTAAAAGACTAAAATACTGAATATAATACTTAATTAGTATTATTCACATCATAATATGTTATTGGACTTTTTCCTGTAAACAGTTAAATATAAATACTTAATAGTCTTGTTATTTGCAAATACGCGAAAACATATCGTTCATAACAACAACAAGGTGAAGGGTTGAGATTGGCAAGTAATATAAAAAGGCATCAAGAACAAAACACTAATCAGACGACCACAGACGACCACAGTCGACCACAGATGACCAGCGAAACTCAGCGCTTCAGCCGACAGACGTCCACCGGCAACTATCACTAAGAAGAAACTCTCAACTTATATTCTCTCTCAGGAAGACATTCCTTAAATAAATTGTTAAACTGAGTTAAATTGTGCTAATATCTAAATAAAAGTTAAATATAATTACATTCAAATAAAAGACTATTCATTCACGACAACAACATCCGTCGTGCGTAGATTGGTACGCAACAACCGTTAAAACGTTTATTTGGATTTTTCGAAGATTATAGAAAAATATTATTAAATTGTAATTAGCAATTAATTTTAAATCGTTCATCGACCGATTACGATGCTATAATATGTAGTGGAGCTATTGAAAACGCTGATAAAATAAAAAAAGTAGTGATTGAATTGGAAAAAGTTATTTGGAAGATGTCGGTAATTCGTGTGAGTGACAGAGAAAAATTAAAATTGATCAGAATGTTGGATTCTCAAATCCCATTTTCGTGTGCATATGGAACATGGGATCTATGTGAATATCCAGTTTTACTTCAAAACACTTCACATTCGTGGACAGTGAAATCGAGCAATTTATTAGAAAAACCAAGATTTGTTATTATTGGGTTTCAGACAGGACGAAAAAACGACTTATTTAAATTGTCTGCACAATTTGATAGTTGCAATATAAAAAACCTTAAAGTATACTTAAATTCTGAGATTTTTCCATATGAAGATTTTCATGTAGACTTTACAAACAATTTAACGTCTATAATGTATAAGGCATATACGGATTTCCAAAAATCTTACTATGGAAGGGAAGAGATTCAGCGAAACCAATACTATCGAAAAATAATTTTCAAACGTTTTCTCCGATCATAGTCGTAGATTTATCACGTAAAAATTATAATGTCAAAGCTTCGACCGTTGATCTACGTATAGAATTCGAAACAAAGGAGTCGATACCTGAAAAAACTGCTGCATTTTCAATTTGATATTACACGATCAAATTATTACTTATAATCCGTTTAACGGAGATGTCAGAAAAATGTAAAAAGTTTATATATAATATATATAATATATATTATATATATTTGTATTGGAAAATAATTGTGTAAATAAAAAGATTTTTTATATAAATATAATTGTGTTTTTATTTGTTATAATACTTATGTAAAGTAATAATATTTATTAGTCGTATTAATATGAAGTTTTAATTATTGATATATTATATAAATCGATAGTGTTGATATATCATTTGGTCATTACACATTAACAATATTAATACTTAGAATTTTAGAAAGTTAGTATATTATAAGCATTGCTATTATAATTTAATTAAATACTGTAATTTTAACTAGTATTACTAATAAGGTTGAGTGTCTTGATGTGATTAAGTGTGGCATATACCCACTTCGATTCTTAGAAATATTAGAATTTTTGTATTACTATAATTAGTGTTGAGGTACCTATAGTAAATATTCTTTTAAGTACATATTATTATCATAATACATTTAATTTAAATTATAATATTTCTTATAATATAAACTACCTTCTATTACAAAAACATCGAAAATTGATTTCACCAATAACATCCTCCCCACCTACAGCAAAAAGGTCTATAAACTAGTGTAAATATACCTCCATCCTCCCAAATACTCCGATGAACATTAATCCTAGCACCAATTTACACAGGATATGGCAGAAATTGACCGCATAGTCGGCTCTTTCACTTCAGTCATTCATTATGCTGTGAGAAATAACACCTTGACTCACAATCCTGATCACCCAATTAAACGTCTACCCCCCCCCCCTATATTGAGAATGAGATAAAAATTAATAACCTTTTTCGCCGCAAGTGGCAGCAAAATAGAGACCCGGCAACCAGATGTCGCCTAAATAACAAAATCTCCCTAATAAGGACCAAGCTTTCCATTCACTACCAAGACAAGTAGGATAAATTCCTTGACTCTTGAATCACAAAGATAGTTCGATATCATATTAATAAATGCATCCTGCACAAACGCCTAGCAACTCATCCACTATGCGGACCTAACGGACTTGTCTTTTCACCAAACGAGAAAACAGAACTCATAGCCGACTCCCTTGAATAGCAATTCACCTATAACCCGGGACCAGTTCTACAAGAAGTCAACAACTACATAGAAAAAACTCTTTCATCTCGATCTACGGATGTTTCATGTCATAATCTGCACACAACTCTAATATTCGTTTCGAAACTACTCTCCAAACTTCCGAAGAAAAAAGCCCCCGCTGCAGACCATATCTCAAATACTACTCTACGTCTACTTCTCAAAAACATGATCTTGTCCCTAACCAAAATCTTAAATGAATTCATCAGACTTTGCTACTTCCCAACGACCTGGAACAGAGATACAATAATTTGTATCCTAAAACCAGGCAAGGACCCCCAAAAACCGGATAGCTACAGACACATAGCACTGCTCTCTACCATCTTTAAGTCTTCGAGAAAATCATTCTCTTCGAGCTCCAAAAGTACCTAATAAACACCATAAGACCTGAGTACTCCGCGTTCTGTCAAGAGCATTTAACTACCCAACAATAAATTATTCTAACTAGTCTTATTAATGAAAATCTCAACGACCGAACTCAAACAGCTGCCGTATTCATCGACGTTGAGAGGGCGTTTAATCGCGTATGGCACAGCGGTCTACTCTATAAAATGTCAGCCATGATCATTTCCACGTATCTCATTCAACTAACACAGTCATTTTTATCAAACCGCTGATTCTGTGTTTGGATAAATGATCATATTTCCTCTCCAAGGTCTATCCTAATAGGTGTCCCTTAGTGTTCCTGCCTAGCTCCAATATTATACTTAATCTATACAAATGACATCCCTTTTATTGCGAAAGCATCTCTTGCTCATTTTGTTGACGACACTATGTTCCATAACTGCGACCACATTCCAAAAATAGCAAAAATTCAACACCAGAGACAACTTCAAGTAGCCTCTGATTGATTTACCAAGTGGCGCCTTAAATGCATCCAAGACCATTACCATGTTATTTAGCCAAAAAATGCCTAAAAATTTGCCTCAGCTATCCCTCAATGATACCCTCATACCATGGTTTAACACATGTTAAATACGTATTAGTCACGTTTGGTTGCACTCTCAACATCGTTAAACACTTAAAAACCATAATAAAAAAAGCAACAAGAACCCGTGGTACGCTTTTCCCAACCCTTTACAGACCTGTTCCAGCCAGAACCCGTATAAACTTATTAAAAATGTACATCATACCAATCCTAACATACGCAAGAGTTGCTTGGGCTCCCTACATTTCTAAAACGCAATGGCGCTATCTTGAAGCGGTTCAAACGATATGTCCAAGAATGATACTCGGTTATCCATCTTTCGTTAAGAATGAAATCACTCTGTCATCTGCAAATCTCAAACAAGTAAAATCTTCTATCCATTCTCAAGCCTCTGTATATTTTCACAAAAATAAATACTCACGATTCCGCGACATAATGGAGCTAGGCCATCTAGCACCATCAATAAATAACCATCACCTCAAAAAACCATTAAACACCAGTCCCCTCGTGTGGGCCTAAAATTCTTAACATGGTCTAAACAATTTTCTTTTATCTTCACCACTAGAGAATGCAACAGTCTGGTATAGCAAACTTTAAGGTGGTCGTCACACAAGCAAAGCAAACTCAAAAATTTAGTCCTCAATCAGTCAAAAAGAAACCTTCAAGCAGTTATTTAATGAATAAAAGATTACGACTGACTAGCCACTACCAGCTACGAGCAAATTAAAATTATTGCCGTTTACAACCTACCTCAAGAAACCGAATCTGACCACGTCTGACAATATGCATCATCATCGTGAAAACAACCAACGGAAGTACACCGCTGAGACCAGCTCGCTCGTATGAATTAACGTCGAACCTGCGGCGCGAATTAACGCCTCACTTGCCTAAGCCAGCCATAATACCGAGCAGCGGTTCCAAAAGCAGGTGACAACCGTCAACCAGCCAAACAGTAACGGATAAACGCCTACTATATCGGCCACTCATAAGCGCTTACACCGTTGATAACGGAAGTTGCATACCTGGGTTTGGGTACCGTGTCTCGGCCACTGCTGACTGTCTTTCAAGCATAAAAATTCAGTTAGATATACTATCCATCTATAAAATATAACAAATACATTTAATAAAACGAAATATAATTTAGATTTTAAAATCAAAAGAAATATTCCAAAATTTTATGACACGAAGAATATTTTAATGTGAATACTAAATATATTTTTTAATAGTAAACAAAATTTAGTGCTTGCATAAATAATAAAGTGGTTGAATAATATATTAAATATAAATTCGTTTATATAATAACATTATAAAATACGTATACGAGTATTTATCTCCTAAATTAAAAGTCAATAATTAAAACAATTTAAATTACATTATTACCAATTATATTGTTTGTAAACTACCTAAATAAAAATTTGGATTAAAACTTACTTTTCGTCTCTTAGTAATCATATCTATATATATTTTTATTTACTTTTATAATGTTAATATTATATTTATGTACGATAAATTATAAATATTCAGTAGGTACGAGTAATATTATATTATTTATATTTTCATATTCATGTATTTTAGATTCTGAGCGAAGCAAAGAATGTTTTAGTTTTACAATGATATAGTACTTTTTTATATTTTTTATGTCTGAAGACACTTTTACTACTCGAAATAATAATCCGTTTTGCACGAATAGAATATGTTTCCGGTTGGAAAGTGGATATAGTTGGTACTTACTTTATTAGGGTCAGTAATCGAATTTCTTGACCATAAGCGTTAGGAAATGACGAAAAACGGCATTTTTCATGAAAACTGAAATTTAATTTTAACTAATTTGATTCAATATTTCACGATATCTCGAGCAATTTTGAAGTTAAAGACTTGAAAAATTTATTGGTCATTCACAAAGGTATTTTATATATGTGGAAAAATTTTGCAGCCGTTACTTTAATTTTTCTACAAAATATAGGACATTGATATTTTATAAAATTCTCGTTTTTATATATATTATGTTTGATAATATTGGCAATTTTTGGCGTTATATCTGAAAATTTTACTGAAGTATGTCTACATATTACTTAACGTCATATCAAAATCTTAGAAAAATCATAAGCATCAATTTGTTTTTATAGCTGTTTTAAGATTATATTTTTAGTTCAAACGAAAATTATAATCTGACTGAACTTCGCTCAGAATCGTTTATTTGAATGCAATAGTTTTTCATTGCATTCAAATTCTCATTAAAATAACAACTATATTTTACACACCTGTATCCCTGAGGCAGGAGTATCAGCTCGCCTTTTTATGTAATGTATTCTAATAATATTTTTTTATCATGAATTATTTATTTTTATATTAATATATATATATATATATATATATATATATATATATA
>JAIUCT010000026.1:1989168-2001610 GCA_021307375.1 Tetraneura akinire
ATATATATATATATATATATATATATATATATATATACAATACCAATTATCAATATTTTCCTTTTTAGAGTGTAAAGGTACGAATATAATTTTTAATAAAACTATAACACGATATGTACTACTATATCCTTGAAGTACTACTTATTAGTTATTACTAGCGTAATATAAATATAAGCCACATTTGAGATAAAAATTACATATTATATTTCGACTATTTACATTAATTATATATATTTGTTATTTTTCTCAGAATATTAGAATGTACCGTCGTACATTGTTAATGTTCCTTTTATTAATTTTGATTAACCGTCATAAATTCATAACTAAATGTCGATTCTATTTAAATAGATCTATTCAGTCATATGATTAACTATATTTATGTAGAACATTTTTATTTTATTTTTTTAATCCGGTGAAGGAAATTAACATATTTATTATTCACAACAAATGTGTTCTCCATTTTTCCCTGTCACTTGCCATGTCTTTGATTTTCCTGTAATTAGTGACTCCTGCATCTTGCATTATTTGGTTGATGTATTTTATTTTAGTCATATTCCTTCTATCATTCCTGCAAATATTAAACTGTGTAATTCATTATCACGCCTCGACGTGTGTCCTATCATTTTGTCTTCTTCTTATCTTTAGAGTATCTAGCAATGTTTTTCTTCTCTTATTATTAAGAAGTCTTCATTTGATCTTTTCTCAGTTTAACTTATTCCCTGCATCTTTCTTCATTACCACATTTCTAGCACTTCTACCATATCTATCCCTTTCTAACATACGAGTATCTATCCCTTTTTTATTTATTGTCCACGTCTCATTTTCGTATAAAACCACGCTCATAACTTATGTTTTTTATGAACTATTTCTTATTAATTTTGCTCATATCTTTAGATGTTAATAATTTCTTCTTTTTAAGAAATGTATTTTTTGCGTAGGATATTCTGCTTCTGATTTCATTTATTAATTTTCCGTCGTTTGTTATAATGCTGTCTAAGTACTTGAAATTATCTACCTGGACAATTAGTGCAGTGGCGCACAAACTTTACATGACATATGTAGCAATAAAAAATTTTAAAATTCACCCATAGGTCACCACCTAAATTTCATCATAGTCAATAAAATATCTAAGTTTTTTCACAAAAAAAAAAAAAAATCATTATCATCATCAGTACTCATTAGAAACTTTTATTAATTTCATAAATAATAATTATATAGATACATAATTATTACCTCGATTATTACCCACCTGGCACCTACACCTTTTAATAAATTTAAAGGTGTAGCGATCGCTACACCCAGGTGTAGGGATGGGCGCTACTGGTCTAGTGTTTATAGTGTACCTTATTTAATGTTATATTACAGATGTTGCGATAACGACAATATCATCAACAAAGCGAAGCATTTCTCCTATTCTGACACCAGTTTCATTTCGAACTAACCAAAACTTTATGTCATTTATTGCTTTTTCAATAAATAAACTGAATAATGCAGGTGTCAGCTAACAGTGGGCACCCTTGTCTTACACCTTTTTGAATTCTAGCCGTTGTTGTTGATTTACTATATATTTTTTTGATCTTCATTGAACTTATAAAGAATACATCTGTCTATCTTTAAAATCGGTCCCTGATTTTTCCAAAATTTTGAAAAGCCTATTTTGTTGAAAGTAATATTCATTATTTAAGTGTTCAAACCATTTATTTAGAAAATTATTTTATTTAATTTTAAATAGTTTTATAATAATAGAAATTTAATTAATCATTAGAAATCAAATACCTAACTAATGTGATTATTATTATATTTATTATATTCATATCAACATTATCATCAGATATATTATGTTTATTACATTAATTCATTTATATTATATATTAAAATTTAGATGACTTAATAAATGCAGGTTTTGATTGTGAGTTAATTATCCGCAGTATATAATATTAATATACGAGTATTACTATAAAATAATAATCGTTAATAATCTATAACAATTATTTATTTAATGATTTAATTATGTGAAGCCATATAAGACGTAGGTATATGTATAGAAAAAATAGTTCACAATAAATATAGTGTTAATGGTCGATTCGAATAATATGGGGAACTTTAAAATAATTTATATTATACTTTTGTATATTAGTTAGGGGGACGGCCGGCACATTTTCAATTGTGACTTTTCAATAGTTTTCTCGTGTTCTAGCCGTACGTGGAATAGGTATGACCTACGACCAACTTTTCTCCAAATTTCAAAATTGTATGTTTATGTATCATGATTTCTGTTTAACTTAGTAAATGAAAATATAGTCCACTACTTTTTTACACAAACGAGTCGTCTTATTTATTTAAATATACAATAATAGAACTTTGCCAAACAAATTATAATATATTTATTGTTAAAGTATTGACTTGTGGATAATATATTTAAATAAATAAAAACACAAATCCATAAAAAATTAGTCTGATTTCACTGATGATGGTAACTTTGTTATTGTATTATACTATTTAAATAAAAGTAAATTTTTTGTGGATTTGTGTTTTTATTTATTCAATTATAATATAATTTATTATAGATGATTGTACTATTGAAGAAGCCGTAAAACATGCATTTTTTAATACGAGTAAATTTTACTTTATACAAATTATACATTTATAAAATATAATAATTAATAAGGAGCAAAATTAAATTGTTATGTAAAATAGTTCTATAATATTAAACATCACTTAACTCATTTTTGTGAAGCATTTTTTTGCAGCATAATGTTAGCAGTCAACATTTTGGCATATCTAAAAAATTTGTCCTTAGTAGGTCAGATATTATAGGACAATTTTTAAATATGTTAGAGCTTTGATTAGGTGTTAGAAAATTTTTTAATTTGCACTGATATCTTCATGCTGGCAGTACACACATTTGTTAGAACTAGAACATTCATTTAAAGTATAAATTTTTCTACGTACTTTGTTAGACATTGTTAGATGGTATTTATAATTTGTTAGATTTTATTTTTGGATAAATACAAATTTTTGAATATTAATAGACAATTGTAAATTTAAGTGATTTAATTCAACAATATTGTATTTGCTTAGTACTTTTCGAAACAAGTTAAAGTTGTTAAAAAAGTATATTTGATACTATAAAAGTATTTAAAAATCTATATTTACAAAAATACTTTACAAATCGGTAAAGATATTGTGATTATATTAGTTGATACTGTTGTATGTGAAACACACACAAAATATATCACTCTAATAATTAATATAAATAAATTTATTAATCATTAAATATATTAAAAAAAACACAAATACAAATCAAACGGGAGAAGACTAAACACAAGACAACGTCTTCGTGTGTCTCCTCCGTCTCCTTGTAATTTTTCAAAATCCTATATTTAAATCATTTTAAAACTAGGACACCACAAAACTGATGTCATCACTAATTCTTATATTCTAAATACCTAACATTTTTTTCTTCTTTTATCTAGGTTAAATATAGGTACATAAAACCCTTACATAGCATTAATAATGAAATAATTAAAAATTGCTACCTAATCTAAAAATTGTTTATATTATTATACTAATACTACAGTACATAAAGTAATAAAAATATGATATTGTATACAATTTAAATAAATATAATTTAAAATTGTGAAAAAATTTTTCTCGCTAATTTCCCCCATCGTAGTATTGATAAAATGAATAAATTCATTTCACAATTTATAAGAACTTAAATATTTTCCGTAGTTGCAAGCGGATTATAAATGCGGATATTACGAATATAACAATTAACAATTATTAGTAAATTGTTTATTAAATATTCTGTGAAATTTTAGGCCAAAATATTAATAAAACTTATGCACTCGTGCTTATTTAATTTTCTATAAAAATTAATAAATTACATATTGTATTATTTAGAACATTTCGTTTCATTTAACCAATCTAAAGTCATCACAGCTATATTGTAGGGATTTTTATATGAAAATGTAAATTATATTAAAAAAAGTTATTGTGAAAAATTAACTTTAATACTTTAGAGCTACCTTCAAATATTTATGATGATATAATATCTCAGAGTAAGTTAATTATGTTATACGTTGTTAAAATAATTAATATTTAAATATTTCATTGTTGGGGAGGAAACAGTATAGAATAATATGGCAAAGAATAATGCTATAGAAAGATAAAGATTTAATTATAATAAATGTTTAAAAAATATTAAAAGTAACGGTTGTCATATACAATGATAAATTATCATTTATGTTTTATTATGCATTAGTATGTGCATATTTTTATAATTTTAAGAGCATAAAATCCCAAGCCCTGTTGATAATAAAGTACCTAGTTATTAGTATTTTAATTGATTAAGACTTTCATGAATTAGAATAATATTGTTGTTTTTTGCGGATTTATCCATGTTTTGATTTTGGTTCTGTCGGTTCCGAAAAGTCAGAACCAAAATCAAAACTTTCATAATTCTGTAAGAGTGTAAGCAATAATAATATTAGTAATTTGATCCACTTAATAAAATAAAACTTGCTCAATTCATGAAATAGATTTAAAAATAATCCAAATATATAATGGTTAAGTTTCTTTATTATTATTTTTACTTTGTCAAAGAATTGAATATGATAAATACGTCCATTCATGAACTGTGTTAAGTATAATGAGTTTAAACATTAAATACGTCGCTATTTGTTCATTCTTTGTTTCATAAATTTATGACATATACACAAATTCAAAACACAGTTCTAGAGCATCCTAAGTATTTTGGACATAGGATTGATAAATCAGATGACGGTCATATCGGTATTTACTTTATAAACTAGGTACGTTCTTCATGCAGATCAAATATATTGAATATTGATACATATCTGTATACTTAATGGTCCATTCAATACGTTTTACTAATATGAAATGCAGAGAATTTATACTTTGCCTTGGTAAAGTGTACTTGATGGTATCTAAATGATATGCTGTATGTAGCTCTCAAATAAAATACTTAAATTAAAGAGAGTTACTCAATACTAATCAAAATAAAAGTACAATTTTTTTTTTTTTTTTAGATTTTCAATATCAGTACTCTATATATTTAAAAGATAATATTTACAGCGGTAATTTATGTATTAATTATTATTCAACTTCATAATCTAATTTCATTTATTTTTTTGTAATAGTAATTTTTCCATTTTCATTGATATAATATAAGTATATTAATGAACTTCATAATAATTATTAGTTTATATTTTATTTTATGAGAAACATTCGCTAGATTATAAAGAACTAGATGGTAATAGATCATCCTAATTTAATTTAGAGTAACAACTTAAAACGGTGAATTCAGAATTACCTATCCTTGTCGGTTAACAGTAGCATGTGGAAGATAACCCTGGTTTTAGTGTTATCACTTAGTATTTTTTTGATAATAAACTACAAATTATATTTACAATGTTTCGTGGAAAATTATAACTCTTAGTAGATTGTATGGAAAGGTGGAAAGGAGTAAAGAATGAAAAAACCCAGTGGCGCAAAAACCGCAAGGACAACCAGAGCAATAATTTGGCCTTGAAGTTCATTTAGGGGACCCTCTACCACCGGCATCAATAAAATTATGTTTTAAAATATAAATTATAAAATAAAAGATCTGATACTCCTGCCGCAGGGATATAGGTGTGCAAATCATAGTATTTAATTTTAATTAGAATTTAAATGAAATGATAAACCATTGCATTCGAAAAAAATGATTCTGAGCGAAGTTCAGTCAGATAATGTAGGTATTGATATTGCCGTTTTTTCGTCATTTTTTCATCGTTTTTTCTAACGCCTAGGGTTAATTTTGAGAAATTCGAAAAATGATCTATTTAAAGTACCAAGAACATCCACTTTCCTACCGGAAACCTATGCTATTCGTGAAAATCGGACTATTATTTCGGATAGTACAAGTGTCTTGAGACATAAAAACAAAAAAATAAAAATATCAATTTTAAAGAGCTACAAAAAAAATTGAGACTATGGATTTTTCTAATATTTTATATGATGACTTCAAAAATAATAATAAAAAAAAAAACAATAAAAAAAAAAAATATATAAAAAAAAGGCGGTCACCCATCAGCTGTCAATGCCTAGTTACGGTGCTGAACGCCAATGTAGCGTTCGGGAAATTTACGCCGACTACAACACACGCGTCTCCCATAGAGCCATAGTTTTTATGAATGACGTTTTTTCGTCATTTTTTTCATAATATTTTCGTTTAAACTAAAAATTTCAACTTTAAACGGCTATAAAAAAAATTGAGACTAGAGATTTTTCTAATATTTTGAATTAATGTTAAGTAATAGTAATATATAAAATATACTTCAGTAAAATTTTCAGATCTTAATGCCAAAAATTTCCAATTTTATCAAACATTATATTTATATACAAAGAAACGAGAAATTTACGAAATATCAAAGCCCTATATTTTGTGGAAAAATTAACCAAACGGTTCAAAAATTTTATCACATATACATAGTACCTCCCCATATGAACTCCTAAAAAAATTTTAAGGCTCTAACTTCAAAATTGCCTGAGTTATCGTGAAATATTAAAATCGAATTTGTAGAAATTTCAGTTTTCGTGAAAAATGTCGTTTTTTGTCGTTTTTTCTACTACTTAGGGTCAATTCTGAAAAAATCGAAAAATCACCTAAATAAAGTACTAACTACGAGGAGCAATCAAAAAGTAAGTTGCATTTTGCCATATTTTTTGTCCTGGGAATATTTTTTTTTGGAACTTTGGGGTAACACTCTATACATTATACTTTCAACGTATTAATTCCTAAATTTATAGTTAATTGTTAAGCTTATCAGTAACAAGTTGACAATCATGGCTACTACTACTATTACGTCGTCCAAAATTGAAATTCGTGCAGTTATTAGATTTTTATGGTTAAAAAATTATAAACCAGTTCAAATACATGGGGAGGTCGGAGGTGTGTGAAGATTATGGTGATTCCCAGCACGGTAATCATCATTGAAAACGTTCGACCATTTTTAAACATATTGCACCACTTTTCAACTGCGAAATTGTTTTATCACCATAAACTTTATTATAAAAACTTAACACGCTAGTGACACTACACAGTAAAAGTAATACAGAATTAAACATGTACTCGTATGCCGTATGAAAAATCATGGATAATTAAATTGAATAAAAGACCAAGACGTAATAAGTAATAACCAGGGCTGTGAATTTAATGCATTTGCATGTTTTTTTTGCTACATCATAAAAGAAAATGGATTCGGCCAAAATTTGAATTGTGTTACTTATAAAAAATAACTAATAAATGACACATCACTATAAGCTTGAAACGCAAATATTAGCTAAAGCCCGTCTAAAAATGTAAAACAACGAAATTATCGGCATAGACACAACACGTGGCACGTTTAGATTCCAATAATATTCTATATTAAATTTTAAACTCATATTATTATTGTTATAGTAATGTTAAAAATTTCCCAAAATGTGACAATTACATTCATTATCGTAAATTATATAATATACGATATACCTATATAATATTATTTATTACTTACATTAATAATTTATATCAATAAATGGAAATGGAATTCAGGTGGAATTAGTTACAGAAATACAGAGTAGGCTTCATGGTTTCTAATGGAGAATTAATTTAATATTATCGTACATATTTTCAAATTATAATATTATTTCTTGGTAATCGACTTCATAATACCTTTGTAATAATATTTAGGCATGGGTTCAATTTTAAAATAGCTACATGTTTAAGTGTAAATAACATTCGAATAACATGAATTTTTATATTTTTATAAGAATCATAATTTTTGATACTCAAAACAAATATTGAAAATAATAATAAAGAATTATATATAGGTATTAGGTATACTATAATAGTAATATATATTTATTATAAATAATAACGTTTTATTATTGTTATTGGTTTACAATTTTTTTTCGTTTTTCGTTTTGTTTTGTTTTATGATACACCAAATGTTTTGTTAATTGTACTGTTATGTTCAGTTATAATACAATATTAACGTTAACTGTTTCCTTTAGTGTTTTACATTTCAATCGTTTTTTGACAAGTTAAACGTTATAAAAACGTTTTCGAACCCTGTTCAAAATCAAAATCCAAATCATATTCAAAGCCCAAACCAGAAAAAAATTAACACCTTTATTAGTAAATAAAACCAAAATCGGAAAAAAATTAATACCGGTATTACTAATTAAAACCAAAATCGAAAAAAAATTTATTCGGTTTAGTACATAACATCAAAACCGAAAAAATATTGATTATAGTAATATCTATATCGGATCAGGGGGTGGACAATTCATCTTTATTCCAAAATCAGTCCCCATGTTCTCGGATGCGATGTTTTCAATGTAGTCACTAGACAATTACGGGTTCACAATTCGAAATAGTCGCAGAATAAATACATAACCACAAAATATGCAATTTATCATTGATAGCATAATATAAACAATGATAACATCGCATCCAAGAAAATGGTGACTATTTTTTCTCCAGTCATATACTGTCTGTGTAAATTCTTATCAGTGTCCATTCTGATTGTTATATTCTGTGATCGGATGTTATACATTAAAATTGAAAATGACCAAATTTAAAATGATATTACTTACCCCTATTTTATGCGATGAACAAAATTACAGATATAGATATTCTATTACATATGTCATATTATATTATACGAATTATGAATATTATTATTTGAAAGAGGAAGTGTAAAAATAATATCGTATTATTTATTGTTTAACTTTCGGTTTTATAATATGTATTATTACGAATTTAAGTCGACTCTTGTGTGTCAGCCCTCAGCCCGCAAAATTATAATTTATACAATTTAATATTAAGCTTATTGTTAAATAACAACATTTTACATCTATAATAATAATTTACAATACCAAGAGAATACTAACTAACATATTATATTATACGTAGTATTCGAATATGATTATTTATATAATATAATTCGGATCTTATGCGAAATAATTTTATACCATATCACCATATTATTATTATAATATGGGTCTATGGTATTAAACTATCATATAGGTTTAACGTTTAATCTTTATTACTTAACATTTTATTATTCTATTACCCAAATGTTATAAGAAAGTTACACCTTGTATTATGATCCATAGGGGGATCGGGCCCTTACAATTTATAATACCATTGATTATAAATACTTGTGTAATAATAGTATTTATAATCAATGATAATACTTAATTGAAAATAGTTATTTCAGTATACCATGTAATTTTGTCGTATTATTTATACCTATTTTCAGTGGTGTCTTTACAGGGGGTCGGGTTCAACGACCCCCCCCCAGAGAACTAAAATTTTATCATTTGTTTAAAATTTTCATAAATGATAGATTATTATTTTTCTCAAACATACTTTGTTAATAAAGAATGACGGAACGTATGAAATATAGTGAGAATTATAATGAAGATTATAGGTATAGAAAATAATTATGGGTTTTCTAATTTTACATATTACTGAACGATAAGGCTCTCAGATGCATGATTTATCGTTATCGCCGACCGATGTCCATTTATCTGACTCATGTACGTATTTTAATGTTAGTTTAAGCGAGGTTTTAAGCTTAAGTTCACATTAATTCTTGTTATTTTGCAATTTTGCTGTTGTCACGCAAGTGTTGTTTATTCCAATATGAAATTAAGTCTTCTTATAAGAATTTTCAAACCCCCCCCCCCCCAAAAAAACATTGAAAATACGCCACTGCCTATTATACCAATTCGGAATTACAAACAAATTATTAGAAGTATACTGGCTGAAATATTGAATAATAAATATTGTGACTTGCGAATACGGAGTTTGTTGCATTGTGTGTTTTTCTGTTTAACAGCGAACGAGTATTTGAAAAAATATAATATAATATAAGATATACCTAATTATATAATTTGTTTTTGTTCTACATACTATACGTTATTTAGACATTGGTATATATATTTTTTTAATTTTCTAATTTGATTTTAGCAATTAGTAAGTATTTTAATATTTTTATAATTATAATTCTTCGGCAGTTTGTAGAAGATAATGTCAAATTTAATACTAATGAATAATGTCTATAGCAATGTCGTAATGATATATAAAAACTATGTAGTAGGTAATATTCAAAATAATTTAAAAGTAGAATATAAAATATACTTCAGTTATTAAATGTACTACCTACTGTCTACTATACCTAATTCACTTAAAAATATGAAATTTTGAAAATTATGTTCTATAATTTGTAGCTATTGAAATTAATTATTAATTTTTTTTAGATTTAGAACATTTCTAACAAAATTTTCAATATAAAATATTTAGTGATACATATCGAAAGGGTTAATGAGTTTGTGCCTATGAATGAATAATTGTAGTCTATTATTTATTTTTTAAAGATTTGCAATCAACTATTTGTATAAAATAAGTCATATTTTTCATTATTATAATTTTGTTTTACTTATAAATTTATAACCGATAACGAATTTTAAACTACTTACAAACCAAAAATCGATATCAAAATAATTGTAAAACCGATATTTTAAATCTAGGTAAATCAAAAGAATGTAAAAACCAGTATCCAAAATCGTAATCGAAATTGCTGAAAAATCAAAATTTAATTAAATTGATAACCGGTCAAACCAAAATCAAAATCAAAATAGCTTTTATGGTTTCAAGCCCTGACTACCGATATGGCTAGCTGGTTGGATGGCTGGATAAGTTGGATTGACTGTTGGTGTTCGTCGTAACTAGTTTCGTCTTCGTTGGCATCCAACCAGTTGGGCCTCCTCTTACAAAATAATCTCTATAATTCACTCTTGGAAATACAAACATAGGAGAAATAAGGTTACCTATTGCATTTAAAGCTAAACACATAGTAACTAATGTGCCACGTTCCGCAGATGTGATCGCTCCAATTTGCTTCTTTCCTCGAGATGCCACTACTTTTCAGTTTTTTGAACAGTTGTAATTCCTGTTTCATCCAAATTATAAATATCATGTGCATGAAATGAGTACTTTAATAAAACTGACTCATATTTATCCATAATTTTTTTAATATTTTCCAGATTAAAATTCATAGCCCTTGATAAACTGGTTGCTTCAGGGCGACGAATGGATAGAGACGGGTTTCTTTTTAAGAAATCTGTGAACCAATCAGAACCTGCTTTCTCGTTGTTTGTCCAATTCTTTGGTACTTTCAAATTAAGCTCAATTGCAAATTCAAAGGCCAATTTTCGAACATTTTTAGGATTTAAACCAAAATACATATCAGCAGAATTTTTTATGTAATCTGCAAGTTGTTTTTCTTGGAAGTCATTAAATATTTTATTATGTGGTTGATAGCCAAATGTTATTGGATAAATAGTTTCTCTATGGAGTTTAAATTTTTTTATGTATATGTTTAAACTCACATGGCAAATATTCAAGTCTTCAGCAACAGATCTTTGGGACATATTTTCATCCAAACATAATAATGCTGCTTTTAACATGGTGCTCTCCGATGTGGTGCCTCTATTGATGGTTTTTTTACGATTACGTGGCATTGTTTATGACTATAAAAGTGAAAAAAATTATATTTATTAAATAAATACAACAAATTACTATGTATAATAAAAAAACTAATATAATAAAGAATAATAGATCGTGTTGCTATATACCCCAAACTATTTGTTACTATTGACCCCATACAGTGTATTTTATCTTAAATGCTATAAACAATTATTAACTTACTTGATAACTACTTTTTATTTATTGATAATATTCTGTAGAAGTGTATTAATTAAATGATATAAAATTTAAACTTATATTTATAAAAATAGTGAAGAAATGAAATAAAATAAAAAAAAAAATTAACTTTATTATACCAATATCAATTTTGATTGATTATTTGATAAATGAAACGTGATAAATGAAACCTGATAACAAACTGAGACGACTTATCTTGGGGGACAAATATTGTATGTATTATTAATTATTTTTATTTGTCTTGGAAGATAATATTTGGCCTGTTACAATTGACCCATGTTACTTTTGACCCCGGTCTCCCCTATGTGGTAGACTGGATAAACGACATCGCAGCCCACCATAACACTATTTGTTATTCATTCGACTGCAGTTCCCTTTTCATATTATAACTCCCAATCTAAAATTATAAGTTATAACACTTTATATTCTATATTACGATCATTATATTTAGTATATTAATGCCATACTGGTGGACTATTGATGAATCGATGTCATGATACCGTACTTCCTTCATTGTTTCTTTACCCGTCCACTAGATCGCGTTGGTCACAAATTATTCGTAAAATTTACAGAAACTTTAATTTTTCTATATTCTTTTATTTAATATATATTATATTTAATAAAATAAAAATAATAAAAATTAATAAAAATAATAATAAT
>JAIUCT010000027.1:6556-45761 GCA_021307375.1 Tetraneura akinire
ATTATATTATATTATATTATATTATATTATATTATATTATATTATATCATATTATATTATATTATATTATATATTATATTATTAAATACGTTATATTACGATATTACAGGGCCTAAAATTTAAAAATTTTCGTACTACACGTTTACTCATTAAATATATAGTAAAATAGTATAATATATTATATAGGTATTTTAGATTCTGAGCGAAGCGATTTATTAAAAATACTCTTTAATTTCTGAAAAAATATTTATTTATTTTATTTTGATTATCTATCTATAGTAACTTGGCATCTTCAAATAGGTACTTTAAGTTTTGAAATTGCATGTATTATATCGTTTTAAAATAATACTATCTATTTATAATGCAAAAATGAAGAAAATAAGACCATAATCAACTACACAATTTAAAATTTCGTCCTACACATTTTATTATTCGTACTGCACTAAGAGTGTCGTAGTCGTAGTACACACAATTTTAGGCCCTCCGATATTATTTGGTTAAAAGAAGTTTAGTCCATTTAGTATTACACACTTTTGTGTCTTTAAAATATTACAAGTATGTATATATTTTTTTTTGCATTATATCCAAATTAACTATCTTCGTATACATGTAGTTCACCTTATATTTCAATAATATGTGTACACTATTGCTCATTATTATTATTATTATTATTATTATTATTATTATTATTATTATTATTATTATGAAGCAATAAGAATAGTTTTAAAATATTTATATTATTTTCTACAAAAATATTTTCCGAAATTTGTTGAAATATTATATTTAGATATATATTATTATATATGTGTGTAATGTGTTATATATGTGTATAATTTTTAGTTCTTGTAATCTGATAATGCCTTGAATTAAATAAAGAATTGCATGTGTGTATTTAACAAAAGAAAAATACGATGAATGAAGTTTTGGTATTTTTTTTTTTTTTTTTTAATCGACGTTATTGTTAATAGCACAAGGGTAAGAGTATAATATAATATTAACGATTTTGATCTCCATTCACTAGCCATATTCAAGGTGTGTGGGAAACATTAACTCGCATTCGATCTACACGATTCTGTGGATTACATTCAAAACAAAACGGCCAAGATCAATGATTTTGATCATAATGACGCATTTCATTAAAAATGTTGTACGACGTCTGCAGTATGCATTTTAATGTAGATATAACCTTACATTATTTTTCTTTATATTATTTAATTAAATTTATTATTTTAAACACATTAATACCTTCTATATTACAAAGATATTATATTATTTTTTCCCGTTACTCTGTTTACAAATATTTTACTAATAGTTACAAAAAAAAAAAAAAAAAAAAAAAAAATAATGAATAATAAAAATAAATAAACACATATAATATATACTATGATGTACCTATGTCTAAAATAATTGATTCTGAAAAATTATTTTTCATTCATTTATATTTGATACTCGTGAGTCGAGAAAAAAATATATATTACTATTGTTATTATTATACTATAATTATACTCAGGGTATAATTGGTTATATTTATTAAATAATTATATACCTACCTAATATTATTATATAAAATGACTTTTAAATGTCATAAATCGTACAAATATGTAGTATCCAAACCACTATTTACTAATGCGTATTTAATATTATTATTTATTTTATATTTAAAAAGTTATTTTCCTTTATTTAACTATGGTAATATAATTTTATAATTGCATTATGTTATAAAGTTACGTAATATACTTATAGGTGTATAAGGAATGGAAGGATTATAAGTTTAACTATATTAATATTATGTTATGTTATTATAATAATATTATTTCAATTCTTTAAATCAAATTATTATCAATGAATATGCAGTATGCATTTTTATTGTTGCCAAATATAATATGTATAATTGTAATATGATTTATTTCGAATACGTTGATAGATAATAGATGACTTTTAAATTTAGTTAATAATATTTTTATAACAATTTGCTTGTCAGTTGTCATGATTTATCAATATCATTCATTTATATTTTTTTAATATAGGTATATGATTGATATTAGAGCCTATATACTATTAGTCTATTATTATTGCTTTTATAAATTATAATTTTATAATTAATTTATATGGATATAAAATTATTTTTAATAAATACAATTTACAATCCTAAAAAATAATAGATAAAAAACTGTTATTTTTTAAGTTGTACCAATGTACCTACCTAATATCTATATCTATATACATATAATATTTTTACCTAAAGGTAAAATATAATTTGTTTTAACTTTTAATTTTTATCTGTAGTTTCAAAATCTAGTCTCTAGTTATTTTTTATTATTTTAAACAAAACATTTGTACAGAAGATTATACATTAAAGTATTAAACGTCTATCAAAATATCTTATTTTATAAAATGTGTAAGGATAATATAATATGACGTCCAACACTATTCGCACCATTAAAATTTATGTATGCCGCATTCAATAATTATAAGGAATATAATAAGTCGTTTCTATAACACAAAGTTTTTTGGTTACTTGTTAAAATATAAGAATATAAAATCATTTATATTGTTATTTTTAAGTGAATTTTGAGTGTTATTGACATTTGAATAAACCCACCATATTATAATGTAAGTACCTATTCTAGTCTATATTCTGTTCATTTATATTATAACTAACATTATATATTATATTGTTAAATGTTAATTGCTAATTATCCGCTTCATTTTATTTATTTATTTTTAATTTAGGTTTAATAATAGATTTACTATCACTATTATTTATTAACAATTTTATAATAATATAAAATAATATAAAAACAATTTTATTATTATAAAATAAATAGTTTTTTCAATTCACAAAAAAAGTGTCATTAAAATCCTTCTTCCATTAAGTCAAACTACGTGAGTGTGAATATTGTATTAGAAAAATAATAAAGATAATATAGAAAACGTACATTATTTTCAATAATATGTTAATCACATACAATTTGATCACATTAGTGTGTAACTATATATTTGTAAACAAATCTATCTTAATGCACTTTTTTATTATATGGAATGTAGGCTGTAAAAAATATTAGTAGATATAATATATTATAATATATAAAAAAATAATTCTTAAATATTCAAATATGAATATAATTATAACGGGATCAGTACATTTGCCCGACATTTAATTGCCCGACACCATTTGCTCGGCAGTACATTTGCCCGACACTCCATTTGCCCGACAATATGACAATATATTTTATATATTTTTACTGTACTAACTTTTGACACAAATTTATTTATAATATAACTTGATATATCATAGAAATGTGTTATTATTAGTTGTTAATTTTGAATGTAAGTTAATTTGTAAATAACATGGTATAATATAAATATATAATATTTTATTGATTTTTAAAAATGTTTGACACAAATTTATTTATAATATAGTTTGATATTTTCGGGCAAATGTAGTGTCGGACAAATGGTGTCGGGCAAATGTACTGTCGGGCATTTGAGTGTCGGGCAAACGTATCAGACCAATTTATAACATATATTTGTAACTTTTTAAAAGACATTTATATTCTAAAGTTGACAAAATGGAATGATAACATAATAGTAATAGAAACTAATTATTTGTTGATCATACATTAGAGATTGCCTACAAGTTATAAAATGGGTATAGTTATGTGACATTTATTTTCAATTTTCATATCAAAATATTATGTGGACGATGATGCCGGTATACTAAATAGAATATGTGTGAAAAGTAGTTTAATATTACGATATACTCGTACAATTCAAAATAACAAAAACATTTTCTATAATAATAAAATTCTACATTAATCATTATATATATAAAAAATCAATTATAATAAAATAATATTTAATATAATATATTCTATATATTATATAGAATTGTAAATTTGTAATACATAATACATATAATTATAAATTTATAATCATAAACAATGTTACACCTAATATTTAAATTATAATGATTTTATATACCAATTTTTAAACATATACAATAATGAATAATATATAACTATAAATGTTAAGCACTAATAGTAATTAAATTTTATCTAATTCAGTTGATTTATGTTATTAATTATTATATAGGTACCTATATAAATATATAAAAAATATAATATTATAATGTTTTATCTTATGAGAAATGCATTTCAATTATTTAGTTTAGTGTTTTATATGTTACTTATGTGTGTAATGACAATGCGTTATAATTAAAATAATATAAAATATAATACAATAATTTTAAAATGTTGATAATAATTTATTATTTTAATATAATATTTACTAAATACATACATGAAATGTGGTAAAACAATATGTTATAAATTTATATTGTAATTTGTCAATGTAAATTTTATGACGATAAATAAAAAAAACGTTATAATACGAGTACCTAGGTATACAATTAATTGCGTATATTATACTATATCTGAAAAATCACGACTATTAGTTAATCTTAATTACGTTGTTTAGATCGAGTTATTTGCTTATAATAAAAATATAAAATTGACATAAAATATATACGTGTTTAATTTGTTTATATTTGCAGGTGAGTATCTGCATCGGTAAATACTATTTTACAAATAGTCCATGAGAGAAATCTGAAAATGTTTTTTTATTTTAATATATTTATATAATAACTTATTAATCAGAGTTCGAATAAATTTAATCCAATTGTCTATAATTGTGTAATTATAATTTATAACACTATTACATTTCTTTAACCTTTCTATATTTTCGGTTAAATAAAAAAAAAAAAATGTGAAAATAAAATAAATTAATAATTATTTATAAAGTATTAAATGTTAACTCAATTTAATGAAATTTATCCAGATAAATTCTACTAGAACCTAGATTAAGCAATTATCCTGATTTCAAAAATGTATATTACGATTTTTGATGTTATAATACAAGCTTTCATTTATCTGCTGTATTTGTCTAAAAATTATTCATATTTCATATAAGTTAGAAATCATAATATATTTTTGCAAAATTACTTTGTTTGCGACACATGCAGGAAAACAGCTAATTTTAATTTAATATGTAAATATTGTTTACGATAAAATAATACTTTGAAAATAAATATATAAAAAATATTCCAGATATAATGACTAATTTTAATATGTCCACGAAATTTCAAGATTTTTGAATGGGAAGTTTTTAAATTTTATGTTATAGGTTATGGATTATAAAATTAAAATTAATTTCATTCATTCTTTTTATAAAAAAAAGTTAAAAAATATTTATTAATTTTTAATTATATGTATAATTTAAAGATAGCTAATTAAAGAGTATATTTTAATAAAAAAAAAATTATAGGTTGACTTCCTATAGTAAGTTTTATCAAGATGACAATTTTTTAAATTTAATTTGAAACGAAATGTTTTATATAATTATTTTATTGTAATAATATAATATTTAAATATCATGGTAACATGGCATGCAAAATTCTTATTGTTAATATAATAATATCTATAATAAGAATTCTCAAGTAATTAATAGATAAAACATCATAATTTTATGAGTGCAAAAATCATAAATAATAAAAATCAATAATTTATTATATTATAGGTATCATTATAGTTAGGAGGTACACTTGATTAAATTAATTTTGCGCATTCATATTATCATTCCATAATATGATCATTTAAATACTTACAATAAATGAAGTGTTAAATGAAAAAACCGTCATATTAACGAAACTAAGTATTTGGCCCATCAAAATATTCATAAAAATATATTCATATTATATTTTTCACATATTATAGGTAATTTTTTTGTTTTTTTTTTTTTAAAAAAAAAAAATTAGAATTTATAAATGTAATATTATAATCAATAGCCAAACTATAAAGATTTTAAATAAAGCAATCAAAAATTTAAATTTTTCACAGAGATATTAGTACCTATATTACAATTAGTAAATAAATTTAGGATAATCTATATCTATATTATATGTCTCTGTATAATATATTAATATTATGGAACTGAAAAAATGATTTTAAGGGAAATATTATCAGTCGTCAATTATCTAAGAAGTCATAATAAATAGTTAGTATGCGCGTTTGCTTATTACCTCATTTAAGAAATTATATGCTATAAAAATTTATTACGATATATGGATCTATGATATTATATTTTATAGTGTTTGAACCATAGGCGCAACTAGGGGGGCGCAAGAGGGTCTTTAGCACCCCTGAGTTAATATTTAGCACCCCTTGTTTTCTTTAGGTCTTATTATAATAATTACAGTAAAATACTGTCAATTTTAAGTTTTAAAGTTTTATTTAGAACTATTTTGTTCAAATGTCTTATAATATTGTAATCTATGAATATAATAAATTGATAATACTGCATGAAACTTAGAAAAAATATAAATTGTAAATGTCTACTTATTAGGATAATAAAATATGTTTAATTAGAATTGTAATAGTGATTCATAAAGACATAAATAATTGGGAAATAGCACTTGATGGTGTGGGGGCACGGTTTATTTTTTGTTAGGTACATAATTTTAGCACCCCCAATATTTAGGCTCTAGTTGCGCCTATGGTTTGAACATAATATAGTCATAACGTCATAAGAAATCGTGAGAAAATCGTAAAATGGAAAAAAATATATTCTAAAAGTACATTTACTTAATCTACCATTTTGTACATGCGTGACAAAAAAAAATCAAGATTAAACGTATAGTATGGAATTTTTATTAATTTTTTAAAATTAGATATATTTTATATATACTCGTATATTTTATTATATTTATTTATATATATATGCATATAAAACTTCGTGTTTTAAAATTTTTTACAATAATAATCATTCGAATATTACCTACATTTTAACTTACGTCGTAATTTCGTCTAAAGATCGCAATTGTTTTGGCGAGAAATACTACGCTGTATAAATAACCCCTATATTATATTATACAGATTTATAGGACATATTATTCATACTTTAAAACTTACAAACATTTATTATAATAATTATAATTTATGACTGACGTTTAATCTACACATCGCGAGTATATAGGTACGTTATAAATTTATAATATTATATTTATATGAAATACGAGTACAACGGCAAAGAGACGAATAATTAAAATAAAACAATAATAATAATAATAATGTTTATTATCTTACGTCCGTTAATTGTGTTTTATGTACCGGAAAATTGGTAAAACTCGGTGCCGGGAAAATAACTACCGGTAGATGGCGTGTCGTATCCGTCATCGAACTCGTATGGGGAGGAGTGTAACCTGGGTACCGGTTGCCGACGCCGAAGAATTCTATCTGTGGCGCGCACGTTGCTCGTACCTCGTTCGCGGTAGTAACAGTATTGTGTTCGGTTCGAGGAGGTTGTATTCCGTTTGTTTTATCGTTTTTATCGTTTTTATCGTTTTTGTCATTTTATTCGTTTTACCGACACTGCGGTTCGTGTTTCGTTCATCAAACGCTTTGCGAATGTGCGAAGTCGCGTTTTTTTTTATTGTATCGGTAATTAAATTATAATATATTATTATACCTGTATCGTATTTTATACGCAACATTACCACTACCTCGGTCAGACAGGTCTAGAGATAATTCTTATTGATAAATATAATTATCCTGTTGTATTTTCGTGTTTATCGTCTTTTGTTACCGCGATGGTAATGTACATGTCGCCAATGGGCCGGTTGTCGCGATGTTCTATGGCTGAGTGACTGTCTGCGGCGTCTGTGACACCGATCAAGTAGAGTTTCCGTTTTTCCGCACAGTATTTTTCGCGAGCAAACACCCGAAACGATGCTGGGCCAACGACAGATTTTTGCCACGTTATTGTTGGCTTGCGCGGTGTTCGAATCACACCAGGTGGAAGAAAGAGGTGAGTGAACGAAAATAACATTAGATTTTAAGTAGAATAGAATATATAATATTTGATAATATTTATCTACACTTGAGCATTGTGTTCGGTCCACGACACCTCAAGTCTCTACCATTGATGGTCATAGTTGGTATAGACTAATACAATATATATAATATACATAGTATTATGGCTACAATTACGAATTGGACTAAAACTATGAATTGGAATGACAATTTAGAGAAAAAAAGAAATCGTATCAAAATAAAATTTATCCTCCGCCAAAGTATTATTCTTGCTCTTATTATACGAGCTTTCCGATAGTCGGATTACTTATTTATAATAATATAATATAAGCGTATGTTTTTTTCCCTATACTAAAAACCACTAAAAATACCCTACTAAAATACGTACTATTATAATTTTTTATATATTATATTTATATTTATATAGGTACTACACAGGTGATATTTATTTATGTGTGTAGACACGTGTGTACCTGAGCGACTATAACGATACAAATATTACTAATCACTAACCGTAGACTCGCAGAGATAATACCTACTATTTAAAAATTGTTGAAAACTATTCTTGTCGATAAGAGTTGTTGTACTGCAACCATTATCCATTTCCTGTAAAGCCGATAACGGAATTAATGTTTGTTGTTATCGACACGAATAGTCCAAACGGGCTATTTCCAGCTTAAAATTATTTATTTATAATAATTAATAATCCTAAAATCGATTCCAAATGGTTTATTATTACGATATAAATTATTAATAAGTATAACGTACTAATTAAAATTACTTTTTCTTATTTAATTGTGATGTTCTTTTGTTGTTCGTTAATTATTATTTATTATTGTACATATTATAGGTTATAAGTATCTACGCAATAATGACATAATTACTAATATTATGATTATCATTTAATATAGAAAGGTGATTAACGGCTTAATACACCAATTTTTACTTAATACAAATGATATTTATAAAATATTTGATTATTTATTATTGTTTATTAGATAATCTGTGAAATGAAGCATTGCTAAAAGAATGGTATCCTCCCCATCCGAATTTTCTCAATGAAATTTATTAGTACCTACACAAATAATTACTAAAATCATATTGATATATATTTTATTGTATTACGTCCAAATTAAGCTGCACGGTTCTAAAATTAAACTAATCACTAGCTAATATGTATTACAAAAAAAAAAAAATATATCAAATTTCCCTATAATAGTCGTTATTCGAAAAACTAAAGAATCAAATAGGTTTAAACTCGGGTTTAAAGTTTAAACTATTAAATTTGGTTAGATTTATAGATTTATACATTTATACATACATTTATACCTATTTTAATTTAGAATTAACGTGAATATATAATACTTATAAAATTTGAATAATAACATAGGTAGTTACCTGATTAATTGATATTCAAATATTATAATAGTATATTAAATAATATATTGTTTTTTACTTTAACTTGTACCTAATTAAGTTTTTCTACATGGTTAAATTTTTACAAATATGAAATTATTATAATATAATGTAATTTTGTGTTTTTACGTCAATAGTAATAATATTATCAATTATCATTATGATTAATACTTTCAAATAAGTATTAAGTAGGTACTTTTTAGTTACATTCTTACATATACAAATTAGTTAGAAATTTGATTAGATAAATATGTCTACAAATCTACAATATTAATAAAAAATACATAGTAATTATTTAATAAAATGTTATAATGATTTCTAAATTCTACTAATTACAACTTTACTGATTATTACTAAATATTTTGTATTTTGTATAGCAGATACCATTATATTATTACAATACATATTATATTATTTTTATTATTTACCTATAAACTAAAATATTTATTAAATTGATTATAAATTGAGAAGTTTCTTTGAGTATCGAACCGATTTAAACAGTTTGCACGTATCTGTCTATAACAATATAATTATTATACAAATTTAAATATTTAATGAATATTAAAGAAAATGCCTTACAAATTGTATGATAAAATATATAAGTTACGTCTATGTGTACGTGACTATTATATTTATGTGTACTTTTGTTCGGATTGAATAATAATATTAATAAAGTGATGGTAAATCTTTTTGTGCACGAAAGTATTTACACGAGTATTTACAATGTCCATTCAGATGTATTCTTCGTCACTTGCAGAGTTTTATTCGGTTACTTTGACGCTCGTATATAGTCACGTTGGTAGACCCAAGACGGGTTTTTATTTATCGTAATTTTCGTACTGTCTCAATAATATATTCATAATTTCCCTTAGGTCATATTATATGCTAATGCAGGTCGTGGCCAAAGGCTAAACAAATTTGCATTATTTGTCTTTCAACGCACAATAATAAAAGTGTTGTATTTTACAAGTGGTATTCATAGAACGCTTATAGGTGATATATATTAATAATAATATTATTAAAAGCGTATAGTCATCGCCATGGCCGTCAATGTCTAGTAGCATAGTATTGTATTGTCACAGCAAGAGGTCTTGTATAACCATACAATCCTAGCGATCTATATTATTTATAAGCCGCAGTTATCAATATGGCAATCGAATTCCATTAACTTAATTTCACATTTTTAAAAATAACAATTCCGTAGAATATCTCTTAAAAAGTAAAATATTTGTTCAAAATCAGTTTACATTTTAATAATATCAAATTGAAATAAATACGTCTAACTTTTTTATTTACTATAATAAAATGGGTAATAAAATATGTAACAATATAAGATTCATTATTTTGATTTCGTATAATCATACGTCATAATATTGTAGAAAAATTATTGAAATTTATCTGTTTCTTTCCAATTTATCAGATTAGATTTAGACGATGTAAACACTTTAAGTTAAAATAGTTATGTTTTATGAATTTACCTATTAGGTATTAATTAATAATAAAAGTAAAACCAAAACTGGATTAGAATTGACAGAATTTAAATAATTAAATATTATTTTATTATATATTTATATATTACCTATTATATAAAAATTAAAACTTGTATATATTGCAAAATCGCATATCACCTTAGTCTGTAAAACGTTTGACCTCCTCGTCCTTATAATAAAATTTTCTTGGGACTTGGATACATATAACTACTATATGAACCCGCAGTATTTAATAAAACGATGACAGTTATATTCATTATTCCCCTCGTCCATATAATAATGTGTTCATTATTTTACGATGACATTTCCGTGATCATGAATCCTTTTTCACAGCACGTGATTTAGATTTTCGATTCATTCGAAAAAAAAAACGAAAGAAAAACTTCCTCTAACCAACAACGGTCTTAATTTTGGGAACCGGATGAATGTCATGCACATTTTTGGTGTAATATTACGGTTTATTTCCTCTGTGGCTCTGTTGTATAGGGGCGTAGATAAGAGGATGTAAAACTTGAGTAGGAAATACATATGCAAGGGTTGTAGTATGTACAAGCATATTTTATGAATAGAGAATTTTATAATCATTTATACGGATTATCTTATGAACGCTTAGATTAAGGGTTTGTACGTGATCGGTTAAAAGTGTGTTCGTGTTTTTTTTCTATAAAGATTTTTAAATTTTAAAAGGTGGCGCCCTATAATGGGGTTGGCGGCCCCTTGTCTCTTTGTGAATGTCAATATAATTAAGTTATGTGTTCAATGATGCTTTAATGTAAGAATGAATACTATTAATCACACTTAGTATTCATAAGATATTTTATTCTTATACGTTCAACGTAATATATTATATTATTTATATTATTATATTATTTAATTTATTATTTATATATATTATCTAAGTTAATGTTTGATCTTTTTCTGTGTATAACCTTATCAGAATTCAACGTAGAAAATATTTATTTATTCAATCCCAACTTTCTAGTGTTTCAGTATTTTTAACTCTACTCAAAAATAATTAACATAAAGTATTTAAATTTTAATTAAACTTTAGAAATATGATACAAATTATAGTAATTATCATATAGGTAGGTACTATATAATATACTAGAACATAATATCCATCAAAATATTTAATTAACAAACAAAATAAAAACTATGCAACATTGTAATATAAAATGTACGAGTCATTAAAAATATAAAATTAATAGAATTGCTAATGATGTATGTATTCGTATGTTTTTACAATTGTAATGACTCAGTTAAAAAGATAATAATATACAATATAATATGTATCTACTTATATTCACTGAAATTGAATATGCTAAATAAATATACCTACTTCTACCTGCCTATTGTTATTATTTGTATCATTGTTATTATTATTTTATTACGCATTAAAGTGTTTAAAAATTCTTAATAAGAAGTATCTTGATAAAATAACGCAATTTAATGTACACACAATATATCCAATAATTAATTTATATTTTAAATTTGATATTGAAAATATTAAAAAAATAAAAACATAGATAATTTAAAAATTATTGTAATAATAAGATAATATATTGAGTTAATTCAAAACAAATTGATAATTGTATATTCAATTTGACAATTATAATGGTATGAATAAATACAACCATTATCTATAAATTCTTAAAAAATTAATTAATGTTAAAAAATTATTTATTTCTTATTTATACACTTAATAAAATATGAATTATTAAATAATACAATTCCATTATTTTTAGATTTTGAGCAAAACGAAAAATGTATAGGTTTTACTATGATGTGTACCTTTTTTTATGTCTGTAAACACTTTTTCTCTCCGAAATAATGCTCCGATTTTCACGAATAGCATATGTTTCCGGTTGGAAAGTGGATGTAATTGGTATTTTATTTATGTCATTTTTTGAATTTCTTCAAATTGAGCCTATGCGATAGGCTGTTTAAAGAATAAAAAGAAAAGCTGCTGACCTGCTGTGGAAGGGATACAAGTGTAAAGGGGATAGTGTTGAATTTTGATTAAAATTTGAAATGCAATGATAAATCTTTTCATTCGAAAAACGATTCTGAGCGAAGTCAGATTTGGGTATTTAGGTGACTCATTTTGGGGTTTTATGGGCATTTATATTGAACGTAGAGGCTGTATGGATGTAAAATTTTTAATAAATACATTTATTATCTGATGAACTTCGCTCAAAATCGGTTTTACAAATGTAATGATTTATATCATTGCATTTAAAATTTTAATCAAAATTCAACAATATCCTCTTAAGATCTTCCACAGCAGTATCAATAACTTTTATTTTAATTATGAAATATCATAGAATATACTATTTCAATGTACGAGAGTAGTTTATTTATATATTTATATAGATATTAATTTTAGTATATTGAGTGGGTACCTATATCATATTAATATCTAAATCAATCTTAACCTATGGTTCATAGATAGTGATTTTGATTTTTTTAAATTTTTAACATAAATAGGTAGGTACCTAACAATTACTGAAATATTTATTATTTATCTATTATTTTTACGATATATTTGATTAAAAATCAAAGTATATACAATTCTTGTTATTTATGTTTTTATAATAATACTTCTAAATTATTAAATAATATTTAAAAAAAAATGTTTTAATCTAGGTTTTAATTTTAGGGACTATAGTTATATTTATTATTTTAAAGTAGTCCATAAAAGGTTTAAAACGAGGTTTAAAACCTCCGATCTATATAAATATATAAAAGTTAAAATATTACATTTTTTGCCATTAAGTATGATGATCTTTTGTCAACTGATTAAAACTAATATGAATTTAACTAGTTATTCAAGAAGTTTTAATAAGTATTCTAAGAAGTTATAAAATTGATTTAACTTTAAGTTTTAACGACCAATATTTTTAGTGACAATTATGAATATTATGAATATATAACTATATATATTGTATATATATATACTATATAGTTATAGTACACACTATGTATAATTTTATTTTTTATGTTTCAAGATAATTTATAATAAAATATCTATTATAGGTAAACAATTTTTTTTTTAAATTTTAGTTCAACCATCTTTATGATAATATTGTTGGTATTAAATTTCGTCAAACTGTGAAAGAATAAAAAAAAATGACGATGTTCTTGTGCGCAACTGATTAAGGTCGATTAATACGACCCATTGGCGACATAATATACGCTTGTTCTTTGTTGACGAATCAATTTTTTTCCATCCAACAAACGTACATTAAGATTAAAATGATGTCATCGATTATGTCTATGTATTTCCTAGAGAGTTATTTAACAAAACAATGATAATTTAAATTAATTCGTTTTGTCAATTGTACCTACTTATATTATAAGTCCAAAATAGATAAAACTCGTCCAGACTCACCAATTTTATTTTGATTAATATTCAATGTCTAGATATAATATTTCGATAATCATGGTATTTACTTACTTTACTTTCAAATTGTATTGTTATAAAACATTTTAATCGTATATATTTATAAAATTAATTATTATTTAACAGTAGTGTGTAATAATAATTATAATAACTAATTATTTAAATTATATTTCATTGGGATATCTTGTCTATATATGTATGTAATAATAGTAAGGCAATATTTATGTATATAACAATATTATATGTGTATAAAATATATAATACAAAATATATATTAGTACCTATCTGTGTTGTGTATAAAGTTTTAAAAATAGTAATTGTATAATATTACTATTATAGACTTCATATTAAAAAATATGTAGGAAATATTTATATTACAATTTTTTTTATTTATTATAGGTACTAGAAGAACACTATAATAGACCTAATATTTCTAAATTATTGTATAGCTGTTTTGTTTACAAGTACCTATACTGTTTTGATCTTTTTCACATTTACCATTTACATCATATATTTAAATTTAATTTTAGTACCAATTAGGATTGTAACAATTAATTTACAACGTATTAAAAAAACTCACATACTATACCTACATATTCATCATTGTTGTGACGAACAAGAGAAAAAAAAACAGAGCTTAGGAACCACCTTATTTTAAAGTGGCATGCCTCCGTATAAACGGCGAGGTAATAAACCAGAACCAATCGGTTTAATGACAGCGGCAGGTCAAAAAGGATACAAATTCCAACAGGCGCCCGGCCCTCCCTATAATAAGCATGTATCGGGTGCACTTCACGCGTGATCTTAAGTGGAAAGCGATTTGGAGTATTGTGCATGTAACAATGCATTATAGGTACACGACTTCATACTGAGAAGGTATTATGTTCTATAAATCTACACTATATGGGTTGAACGACGTTTTTACAACTAATTCAAATAATAGATAGAGTATATTATTGTTTAATTTTTCTTATAAAAGATGAATTTATTTTCTTAGAATATTTTGGAATTTCTTTAAATTCTTGTTGTTATGAAATCTAAAAAAAATAGTTACATTTATAAAATTGACATCGCTTTTTAAAAATGTGTAAATATACCTATTAATAATTTTAAAACATATAAAATATGCCTACCTATATATATTTTACTTATTAGTTATTATGTTGAACATTTATACATTAGAATTTGGAATTATTACTTTAATAAATATAATATTTTTTCAATTGATTTTTTTTTTTATTGGGTATACTCTTGTTTTAAATAATTTAAATACTATTATAAAAATAAATAAATTTATATATTTATGAATGTACATAATTTATTATATTATACCTGTATTTATAGATAATATATTCATTTTTAGAAGTTATTATATTTTTAAATAAAAAAAAAAAGTTATTTAATGTATTTAACCTATTTAACTTAACCTACGATTTCACATTAGTAGGTACTTAATAAATTAGTTAAATATTATAAGCTATATTATAGAAAAATATTTTACTCTTATTAACTTTTAAATGGTTTCTTAGATTTTAATTTATCCCTTTATTATTAAGTAGGTATAAATGAAAGAAATTAATCAACAAAAAGCTTATTTGATAAATAATTTTAAATAATAATTAAATTTAATTAATAAAACTTATTGTTTCCATCTCTAAAACACAACAGAATATATATTTTTAAATTAATTAATATGTCAAATTAGCGGTATTCTTATGTGAGCATTAAAGATAAATACATTGTTATTATTTTAAGAAGGAACGACTGATCTCTTCTCAGGCTCCTCTTTCACACCATGCATGTAATTGGCGTTAACCAATACAAAACAGATGTGACCCAGACGATACAAATTTTATTTTGTTTTTGTTTTTTACTCATTAATATTTTTACTCATCACATTTCTTTTATTCGGTCATTTGCTTCGAGGCATTTTTTTCGTAGATTTGTGAACTACTTTCTTAACTTTGAACTCTTATGCTAAGATCAGAGCGTTGAGAACAAGTAACAATATTATTTAAATGTATTTTTTGGTCTCTCGTCGTGTACATTATATAATTTAATATTTGTGTATGAAAAACATTCTTTCAAAATTTATCGACTGTCAGTAGTAGAAATTAATTAATTAAAAACTGGATTCTGGCTGACCTAAATTTTAAATAATGCTTGATGTTTACCTATCAAAAATTATTTTTACAATTTTAAATAAATGAAAAAGTATTGCTTGCACTATTTTTATTAAAAATGTATTGTAGTTATACTCGTAGTTAAATGATATGAAAAATATAAAGAAGAGTAGATATACATATAATATACATTATGTAATTTATATACGCAATACTATTTCTGTACAATAATTAATTCTAATTACCGATATTTGATTCACATTCTATACGTCGTATTTTTTTATTATAGTTGTTCAATGATGCCAGGACTATTCCTTATTATTATTTTATATTTCCATATTCAAGTATATTATAATGATTAATGACTAATAATACGAAACTGTTTCGACTATAGTTATACAAATTATAAGATTCTATTTAATTTCATTTGTAATTTTACATGATAGAACAATTCGTTTTCTAATATAAATGTATTTAGTTATTGATTATATTTTATTATAATATATTCAAATATTGCCACAAATATAAATCACCATTAATATTATGTATATCATAAAAAAAATATATTATCTGAGTTCTAGGTATATATAATAAGATCTAAAAGATCATGGATTGAAGCAGCTGAATTTTAAATTAATTTATGTATATACTCGTACCTATAATACCTATTATATATAATTGTCAATTGACAATTACAAGTGATTACGTGATAATTGAATTTTATGACTAACAAAACAAGTGTGTTTTAGTATCAGTATTATACGGTATTAATGTATTATACAGACTAAAGTAAAGTGAAATTCACTTTATATTGAAAGAAAAACTATAATTTTTTTTATTTAATGCATATGAGTACAATGCTATAGCGTTCTCACTTGAAATGTGATTTTAAGGACTATATGGGGACTTGTTTTAGGTAGATGCGTACTAAAAACTTCTCACACATGAACGACATATAGGTACAAATCAATAAAGTACCCATACACAATTTTTTGTTCGGCCAATCTGTATCTATTGTTAAGAGTATTTTTTTTATCAATTGAAAAATATACGCTTTTTTTCGGAAGTACTCGTGTTACTCTCTAATACGCTGTTATTACCTTCAGCTTTATGCCCGGTGTTTTTTTATACCTATGATTGTATAGGTACCTACCTATATTATAATATATTTACACATTACACGATGATCTTGTTTGTGCTCGTGTGCACGCGAGGATAATCTCGAGAGGCGGAAGGATTCCCACGACGAAGAGCTGTAGCAGTAGCACAAGTGTGCATGTATGCGACGTTGCCAACGATGACAGGTGTGTAGACGGGACGGGTGTGGGTGGCTATGGTAGCAAAAGGAGAAGGGGCAGGTGTGCGCTGAGCAGGTGGCCTTACTTACTTCTTTGGGTTCTCACGACCTTCCATACGCATAAGGTCCCGTTTTCGTGAATTTATTTTTTTCTTCTATTTTTCGGGTCCACGTCACGACCACAGACTATAATATTTTTGTTCGCAAGTAATTATAAATTTTTAACATGTTTCAAACTACTTGCATTTGAACGTGTACATAGTATTTGTACATTTTTTTAGTTATGAAATTCACTTATATGTCTCTTATTGTTATATTTTATATAGTTTGAACACAATAGATATTAACATGAATTGATAAATTTGATAAATATGAAGTATATTTTATATAAGATAATATGAATCAAACATATAATCAGTATTTTCAGTTAATGTAAGTATAATAAAAGATATAGGTACTCCATAATATTTTACTTATACATGTAAATATGATTATTATTTTAATTATAGGTACAAATGTATAATATAATATCAATTATGATATTGTATAACAAACATTATGAATAATGATAATTAAAAATTCATAATATATTTAATAAGTATAATTTTATAAATTACTAAAAATATAATATATTATGACGTCATCGAGATGCATATTTTGTGAAACAACTGAAATATTTTTTACTTGGCGTTTGATCTTGAAGAGCATTAACAACCGTCAGACACATCCGACCTTGATTATGTTATATCTATACCGGTGAAAATAATATTTACCATGATTTTCAACTCGGCCTACGATAGATAATATTCTTACAGAGTTTTTTTTTCGATTTTGTTATTTTTTTGACACGCGATGGTAACCACGACTATATGTAACCACTGAATGGGATCTGTCATGAGGCTCTGGCCGGTGTTATGCGAGTATATGGGGGTTATTGTACTTAGACGTGCCCAGTATTAAGGTATGTTCCGTTCACACTTCACCGAACACGATGAATTGAAAGTACAAAAAAAAGTGTATATAATATTATAGGAAAACCTCGTCTGAATAGAAATTCCATTCGGTATGGACATGTGGTATAAAAATATTAGACGCTGCGCGTGTACCACAAAGCACGTCGTAACTCTCGACGCTAATTAAAAAAAAAATAGTAATAATAAATAGAAAAATTTATCATCAAGACAACGTATAGATAATAACATACCACAATATATTATTCACATTCTTATAAAAATCGAGATTACTAAAACTTCAATTAAGCTTTTATTTAACATTTAACTTTTAAGATGATAAAAATATATAGGTACCTCCTACGTTTAAATTCATACAAGAGAATTCATTTTTTAACTATTTTATTTTTATTATAATTTTAACGGAAATTTTACAGTGTCTAATATTATTACAATGAATCTAAATAATTTTAGATTTTTGGTAATTTACTATTACATTTCTATTTTAAATTCGTTAAAAAAAAAGATTTAAATGCCATGTTTATCAAAATTTTAACATTTAAAATGGACTACATTCTAGCGCATATATTATATTATACGTATATATAGTAATTATTATATGTATGTAGTGTATATATCATGTTAAAGAATACATGTTGGATTGAAGAATTTAAGATTTTAGGGTTTCATTGTTTTTTATTTTTATTTTATATCGTATAATTGTATTTTGTCTGTAATTCTTTAATGTTTAAAACACTTATTAATTTATAGAATAACCATATAAATTGTAAGTTTATTTATATATTTTTTCAGTTGCTATGCTTAATGTTTAGAAGTTAATTGTTTAATTATAATTTCTATAACGTGGGAATAGTGAGCAAATAATCTTCTTGACCCCAAAACTGTATTAAAACTATTGAATAATTATTACTACCTACTTACCTTACATATTATATTGTATAATATAATTAAATCATGTACAATTATTTTAGATAAATATAAACAACTTATAGTTTTACTTGTTTTTCTATTCCAACTAATTTCCACGGGTCAAATGTATATTATATGAGATTACCGTAAATTATTTTTATTACTGTAAATTTCATTATAATATATTAAATCACCAAATTATTTTTTTGTAAATTTATAACCTACCATTAATAATTAGTGGTTTTTAAAATATGAACTATAATTTACACAATATTATTAAAAAATAATTATAGCATAATAATATATTTTACTTGCATATTATACCTACTAACATATGTATAATTAATTATTTTTAATATTTAATTATTAACGTTTTTACGTACGTCACGGACTCTGTTCTCTATTTAATGCATCATCCCGGTTATATTAGTCCGCGCCAGACAAACGAATGATTGTATTTTTTCACAAAGTTCGTGGTGGACTGGAATCATTTTGTAAATAATATAAAAGTCAAAATATGTAGAAACTTTCAATTCTTAATGAAAAATAAAAGCCAGAGAGTGCGAACAGCAGTTTAAAATAGATAAAGATATTATATTAGATAATAATATATATATTTAATACTCATAATGGACAATATATAGTTATAGAATCGACGTACAATAATATAATATAATAAAATCCATTGCGCACTGGACATTTTGAAAAATAAAATTAAAAATTAAAACGTGAGATACAAAAGTAAACTAAACTGGTAATAACCAGCAGTGCACTATAGATTGTCGCAATTTTTACATTAGTTCGGTCAAATTTCTCCACATATACTGTTTGACTATTCCAGTCCGAAGCGGACCAGCGGACTAATTCAATGGACTAGTCCGAGCGGACAGTCCGTTTACTGTTTGACCCGAGGTTTGACCAGGCCTTAAGATAATTCTAATAAACATTTCTTTACAATATTAATGAAAGACAAAATATAAATAGTGCAAATTTTATTATAATAGTTCTTTCATAGGATTATAAAAGCTATTTTGTTAATTTCAGAAATTGTAGTTTCAAATGTGCTTGTACAAAAAACAAAACAAAAAATATTTTACAAATTAATACTTTTTCTCTAAAAATTTCCGTAAGAAAACATTTGTAATAACAACAGAACAGCCATTATGATAGTAGTTTTTTACGTTTAGGTGCATGATATTGGATAATTTATGTTCCAAATTCAACAAATTCATAATTATTGATTATTAAATACTATTTGCAATTTTATCTATTATTTATCTTCAGTATAAATAACAATTTCATTTTTATGACATGTTTGCATTGATAATGTATATAAAATATAGTAAAAGAACTACAATAATTTATTATTCAAATTTTTTTTAACATAGGTACCTAGGTATATTGATTATTCAAAATTATTATATTTTATAGAACTGTTATAATGATATTAATATAGTTTCTTTAATTATATTTAATAATAATATTTTCAAAAGATTTTTTTTATTACTGGATTAAAAATATATTTTGTAAAAATTATGATCTAATATAGATTATAGATAGTGTATTACCAAAGGATATTTTATTCTAAGAAAGAGATTTTTTAACCGCACGCTATGCCGCCACAGTTATTTGCTGGTTAGACCCCCTCGAGTGTTTGTTTGTTTTAACCAATATAATGATGGCTGCAACTTTTAGACAGAACCGGTTTTGACATTTGGGATGGAGCCCTCAAGGAAAATATACATAATATAACATAGTATATTATAATTATTATCTATATTGTCTTTTAGTCCATTATACGTATACCTACTTATATAGTTATATAACTCACTCGACAACTTAATTTATATTAATCGGTGTTATTTTTAATATTATATACTCCTATCTGTAGGCGTTTTTGCCAACGATTAAATATATTCCCTTATTCGTTTTCCATTAATCATATTTTAGAATTTGCGTTAAATATTTATTTGTTATTAATTTATTTATATATTGTATAAAAAAAAAAATTGAAACTAATAAATTGTAATTTATAAACGAAAAGATATATTTAAACTATTATCCCAACCCTTAATATCGCTAAAGAAAATCTAATTTTACAGGAAAATGTTGATAGTTTTTTTTTTTTTTTAATTATAATTATTTGATGTATTTGCTAAATGTAAAATATAGAAAGGAAAAATATCACAATAACAGATAATCTTTGTTATTAAAACATAAAATATCATACTATATAATATTGTAGTTATTATAAAATTATTTTATGCTCATTACTTTATGGTTATTATTCTATAACCATATAAAACATAGACCATTATAATTCATAAGCTATGAATATTTTTTCTTTTTAATATAAGTAACTATTTATAAAATATGAAATAGGTAGTTAAAAATTAAAACATAATATTTTCGTATATCATAGTTTAATTAAAATTTAATAATAGATATAGATTATATTTATATTGAAGGCAATCCATAATTATTTATAAGCAATAGAATTGAAAATTTATTGTACTCTAATCCTCGAATTGTCCAAAAAAAAACAATATTGAATTTTTTACAATACGAGTTTAATATATCTTAAGCACAAATTGGATGAAATTATATAAAAAACAATTATAAATAATATTATTCTAAAAACAAATAATTTTATATTATTTATTATACTCTTAGTAAAAATAGAATAATCTTGTATTATCGTGAAATTTTTTTATACAATTAAACCTGTTTTAAACGTAGTTTCTTACAATATTTTTTAGAGATAGTAATCTAGGATGCAAATACGTGACAAGATTATAACATAACTTTTAACTTTTCTTATACGTATAGTTGAAGTCCATACAAACATCTAGTCATGTACGCAAATGAGTCGTGAATGAATTTAAAGTACCTACTTATCTAATTTTGTATTATGTTGAATATTTTATTTTATATATAATAAAAATAATGTTTTTCATAATTGTAATAAAATTATCATATAACATTTTCAAAATTTATAATTGCAGCTTATTTTAATTGTTTTGAATTGTTAGTTACTTAATTTATTATTAAAAATCTGGTGATGCATAAATACTAAACTAATATAATACTATATTTTTATATGCGTATTACACCTGTATTACATACCTAACAATATACTATGGAAATATGATATTGATTTATTAAAATTTATTTGTCTCAATATCCTATCGTAGTATAAAATTCATTTATCTAAAAAATAATAATCAATATGACTCAATAACATACAATGAATCATAAAATTTAAAAGTTTAAATTAACATTTATTCAATAGTTTTATAGTAAAATATATTAATTGGTAAAAACGAGACGATAAAACAAGAGATTTTCGATATGAATTTATTGTCTAAATAATAATTTAATTTGTATTTGTTTACACTTATTTTATACTTTAATTGTCGTGTCGTGCAAATAATGTTGTAAAAATAAAAGAACTAAAAAAATAATAATAATTTTACACAATTTAAATCTATAGGTATTGTCCGAAAAAATGTTATAAGACATAAGTGATAACTAGTTTATAAGTATATTAAAATCATATTCTTTTAAAAAGTGGGTGTGAAAGGATCAGTGTAGAACGTGTTTATGTCTCGGTTTATGTTGATTTTTATAAATAATCGTTAAATTTTAAATATCCAATAAGTAGTTTCGTAATAGGTCTATAAAACCAACGTATACTTTACAATATACATATTATAAATTGACTATTAATGATTTTTATAAATACCTAAAATATAATTATATTACATTAATACATTCAAATAATTATATTTGAATATATATATGTATATATATTTATTATAATTTATAAATATTGTATAACAAACATAATAAATGTATTATTATTAAAAATATTCCGAAGAATAAATAAGATTTATGAATTGGATATATAAAGTATTTATAATTTTATTTTTTATGTCCATTGTATACATGCGATAATACAATTTTAAATTAACAAATTTGGACTTTAAATAAATAAATATTATTTTTATGATTAAAAACATGATTTAATAAAATAGTAACATGTGGTAAAAATATTAACTGAAAATTGTTGACGATCAACTGATAAATTTCACTCGCTACTCAATGATGGAAGTTTTTTTTAAAAAATGTATTGTGTTTTGAAAGACCGTTATATATATTATTTATTTGAATACTTTCCGACTGTCATGATAAAACCTCGTTATGATTTTGCAAACAAGGGTTATTTAAATAAAACACGCCTGCAGGACACGCCTACTCCGGTTCTTCTTCTTGTTCCGGTTTATCAAATTACTTCCGATGAAATCATTAGAAACTAAACTGAAAATAATATACGTTCGGCACATCTGCACATTTTATAAATAGGAGTAGTATAAATGTATAATACTGTAAGAATAAAGAATTTAAAATGTATAATATTATATTATAGCCTAATATAAATAGGCGGATAGGTTGTTTTTTCAATTTTGCGAGATTTAAACACCCTTATAATTGCACTGTAGAAGTCCGGAAATCCCATATGGACGACCCACATTCGTAGTTTAAATACTTCACGTCTTCATTAATTATTTTTCTCACGGTATCAAGAAAAAAATGTGGCTCGTTAAAATTGAAACCAAGTGGCGAGTACCAACCCCAGTATTTATTATACAAGACGAAAACATAATCTTACTAAACATACCCTACTTTCCCGTTGAATACAAAACGATCATAAATTTTGAGATGTAGACTAAACAGTAAACATAAAAAACAATAAAATATTTCTTAGTTTTAAATAATTATTAAGATAAAAGTAAACTAAAATTATTTTCAATGATCAATTGTGTCTTTTTATTTACTCTATCTAAATAATATGTACTTTAAATACACATAGGTACACTAAATCTTTTAATATTTATTGTAGTTTGATTATTATTTTTTTTTTTTTTGTTTATTTATATGTTATATTTTAAATAAATATCATTGATAAAAGGCTAACTTAGAAAATGAATTTTATAATTTTTCCGCATTTACTACTGTATTTATTTGGAAAATCTATATACGAGTGACTTAAACGTGTGTATAAAATAAATATCATAACATTTAACAAGGTCGTCCCGTCACTTGAATTATGTATGTTTTCATTTTGTTTAAATATGAATATCATTTTATTTATCGACTATTCATGTAAAATGTTAGATACTAGCGTGTCTAAAATATATATATACGTATATATATATATATTTTTTTTTTAAATACTTTAAAATTCTTTTCTTGCTCTTTCTTGTTCGTCGCACAATAGAATATAATTGTTATTATATCGTTATAAATTTACAATAATGATTTTATAAAAATAAAATACAGTGTATAAGTATAATAATATAATGTAAAAATATAAATGTATAATGTATACGAGTATATTATTATATTATGTTGATGGTACATTGGTGCCTGTATAGTTGTATAGTTCTCAGCATGGGGGATAACTGGATAAGGCAGAAAAAAAATTTGCCAAAATATTTCGAAGTACAAACTGATTATATTTTAATATTTTATGGTATATATAGTATCATATTATATAGTTTATATAATATACAGCTAGTCTAGTCTCTAGTGTCATAATAATATAACAAAGAAAAATTAATCGACTAAGTTAGACCTAGTCTAACGGAATTAGAAAGATTGGAAATTATTTAAAAATTCTTAAATTGATAAGTGCAAACAATTTGAAATGTATTTCTTCGTGTGTAGGTACTTGTAAAACATTATGCACGGTATGTGCTTAAACTTCCTCGATGTAATTTGAATCGTACAGGTAGTACACGCGTGATATAGTTGGTATTTTTTTTTTTCCGACACCGACTTGAAGACTTTTCTGTTGTACCTACGATTGCTCCTCAAGTCAGATGAGGGTGGGGATACACATTAAAATGTAATGTGTGTGTGTGTGTGTGTTCGTATGTGTATAACATAATATACTCTCTTTACATGCACACACTCGCCGTGCGTCGGAGGCGGCGGCTATTGTCAAGGGGAATCGTTGGAGCGTAGCCCGTCGCTGCCGTCTCCTTGGAGTTTTCTCTCTCGTGACGTCTGGGTCTAACCTCACGGGTCCTGGTGTATATAGCCACGTTGCCACTTCTCCGGTGTTCGCGCATCGCGTGCACGTCTTCCCCGGGCTGTGCATAACACAACAATAACAACAATAATATAATAACGTACACGGGTACCTTCTATATTATATTATATAGTCGCGTCGCGGAGCTACCGTGCATCTCCGAGCGTCTGCACCGCCACCGTCTTCGGCATCAGACTACCGTCCGAATTCCATCAGACGACCACAGCGTCGTCCAGTGCACACAATGCGCGCAACAGGTACGCGTCGTCATTGCACCCGGTCGACTTGCACGTACCTATATATAATATATTATTATATTATAATGTGTTATGAGAATATACAAAATAATCGACTTTTATTTTGGAAATAATAAATAATAATGCATTTGAAAAGTCCCCCCAATACACGAATGCAAAATGTATATTGACAATGAGAATAATATGTTTTATATTGGTAACATCGCCTAAATATTAATAAAATATATAGGTAATAAAAATAATATATGACATTTCGAGAAATATGATGTCGTTTTCATCATCGCACGTTATTTCCCGAGACTATAATACTCGTATATTATAGACCTATATAGAGATGGTACCTATAACGCATAAGTATAATAATAAAAAGTATTTAAAACTGTAAATATAAATTTATAAAATAAAAAACACTATTTATGCAAATGTATAACATTAAACGACCTCACTTGTATAAAAATCAAAGCCTATCATTTATATTTTTAATTCATATAGGATATACGAGTAGGTAATATTATAATATCGTATCTATAAAATCACAGCTATATACCCGATATACGGCTGCACGATTTCTTTCAATGTTATAGGTAGGTATTTTTTATTTCTCAATATTTTTTGTTAATTGTTTTAAATCGATCGTATATTAGGTACCTACATTGTTACTTTTCGTCCGATCGTCAAAACGCATCTTAACAAAATATTATACAAAACAACCGATTCGTTATACGACAGACTGATGAATATGAATGAGTCTTGTATTTTGTTAGTTTTTTATTTTTATTTTTGGTTCTTTTCAAAATAAACGAAATGTTTTTGTGTGTAGTGTATAACACGCACCTAATTTTTAATTTTTAATCTCGATTTTGACGTTTACATAATATATTACGAGTATAATGTATAATAATTATATATGCACACACGTATCCGCAACGGTGCGTGTATATTTAATGTTGTTATCGTAAAATTCGTATCTTTAATAAGACCTAGTGGATTATAATGTATATTATCAAATCGTCGTGATAATAATATATTATATAACATACATTATTGTGTTTAATTTTAAACAATTTATCGTGCATTATAAATTATTATGTTTCAGACATCTAAAATTATTTTCACGTGCTTTATATTTTATTGCCTATAGGTATACCGTATACTGCAACTATATACTTAATTTATTACACTAATTGATTTAAATCGATATGTTAAACGAAACAATATACGCATCTATTGATACATAAATAATATGGTATAGGTACGTAATACGTATCAGAGGATTTTTTAATATTAATATATAATAATATATCATATTTTGTCAAAGAATAACACACTGGTCAATTCTTATCATTTGGGCGTAACAGATACAACACCGAAGATAGCGATGTTTTATTCTTTAGTGTAGTGTTTTATATATGACTTATATTACGTATGTGCAATTGTTACGAGGTTAATAACTGGGCTAGGTCGGTTGACTATAGTATGTGAACCGTTCTGTAACAATAATGATTCCATTATTTTTATTTGTGTTTTTTATCTTTCCCACTTCATATTTTTATTCTAATGCTATATTAGAATATTCATAAGATTGTGTATAAATGTATAATCACTATAAAAATAAACTTTTAATAAACTAGATTGTTTTTTCGATTTCTATTGTTAAAATGTATAATGTATACGACACACATAATATAGTCAAAAACATAGGTAGTCAAAATATATATTAAAACAATGAAAATATTATTTTATATTCAAATTTTTATTATAGCGTGTAATTTTTTATTTTCTGGTTTATTTTAAATAAAAAATAATTATTCAACAGTAATACATATAGGAATAATTATAAATTATTATCGATGAAACTTATACATTATAACGTAATTAAATAATATAAATGTATTTTTACAAATATACAACTGTTAACTATGAATTTAAAAAAAAAAATAACTTAATTTAAATAATTTAAAATAACATTAATTCGATTTTTTCTAAAATTATTTTGTGAATTATATTAGTTATGGTAAGGATCACACCGAGGATCACACAAATAATTGACGTAATATTTGTCAATAATAATATCATTTATCGTAGCGAATAATCTTGTAATATTTGAATATAAGTAGATAAAATATATTCCACTTGAGAATATCATTTAAATATTAATAAAGTCTAAAAATCATTTTTCAGTCACTAAAATTGATTATAAATACATATTATATTATACAATACATACAGTATATATATTTTTTCATTGTCGGTACCGAATATGATATTCATGTGGCCGTGAAGTGAAACCAATTAAATTCTCACAAATCCTACATTTACACATATACCGACTTGTGGACTGTAGGATGTTTTTAAATACAGAAGGCACGTAGTCTAGTTCATTGAAAGTCCCCCGAGGAAACCGCGTTTTGACGGCTCGTTAGCGTTTCCTGTGCCGGTATCCCTAGCTAACCTTAGGGGTTGCAAAGTACCCAGAACATAACACCTGTGATCACAATTTCACTTCCCTTTACAGAAAAAAACATCCAGTTGTAAACAACTTATGCAACAAACATATTTTTCTAATAAAATTTAGTAATGCACATTATTACATTGTGTTTTTTACTAGGTATTGATAAAGAAAAAAATTAAAAGTTAAAAAGATAAGAAATATAAATATATATCGTTGAAATATTGTAAACTTAAATTAAAATAAAAAAACCCACCATGTAAAATGAGATTTAAAGGGAGAGATTGTACCAAAGATATCAAATCATATAACCAACATATGGGACCGCAATACCATAAAAATTACATTTATTATATTCTATAATAAACAGAAACGAAAAATTACTTTAATTATTTTTCATGATGAGAAATATATATCCAAAAAAATGTTTCGATTTTTTTTCTAACTTTTTGATTTGAGACATGATCATATCCACATGGATTAATTGAAGAAAGACGAAAACATTCAAATGATAAATTGGGTGATAAGTAAGGTCAATATTGTAAAACACCGAAACTAATACTCGTATTAGACCATGATAAAATTGGGACTACATTTCTATAGATGAATACATATATTCAATTCAAGAAGGAAAATCAATCTTGTCCAGTTGTCCCCATATTTTAGAAATATAGGCATTTCTTAAGTTATCGGACAAAATCGGTCGAGAGACCGCAAATATATTATTTTATATCTTTTCTTCTCTAACGGTTACAATATTTTTTTTATCCCATCTCTCCGATACAAATATTGCATTTCTTATGTTCAGAGAGGAAAGTGAGGGGTCGTCGACCAAAACTAGTCTTCCATCATGACCGGTTTTACCCGATGATTGACCATTTACAGAAACGAAACTTGCATGATCGCGGAAACGCGAACAAAGTCAATACTCTTTGGATTGATGCGAGGAATATAGGGGAAAAATCGAGCCGATCACAACAGTTAGTACTTACCTATATCATCAATTCTACTGGTGGATATGAAAAAAACCTTTCTCCGAAACGTTTCATACCTTCTGTTCTGTTGTGCACACCGGTCTGCATTAGAAACCCGTATAACATCAGCTAAACGAGACCAAGCACACATTGTGTCGGCGTTTATCGGTGAACAGTAATAGTTTTTTCTCTTTAATTTGTTATGCAATAAAGATATAAAATATATGCATGCATGCAGTTGTCAAGTATGCACCCCAAATGTAACCGTTCAATTAAGTTTTGAATGTTGAAATCAAAAAATTCATATTCTATTTAGACGTGAAACTGGTTATTTTCATATACCTAGTTGTTACATAATCATATCAAATACAATAAATATGTATTTATATCAGACAGTGAGACAGTTATTGGTTAACAAGATACGCAAAGATTGCGTGTTAATAAAATAATTATTAACATAATTATTAAAATAATGAAGTTTACTTACTTTTTTACGAATATAGATAAGTTAATCCACTACGTTTTAAAAATATAATACATAAACTGTGATTTAATTGTCCACAGACCACAATTATAATTTTTATAAATTAATATTATAATCAAATTTTGGAAATATAATGCGGCACGGTGTGATTTCATTTGAAATGTGGGTAGATAAAATTGAGTTTTAAATGTGAATATATTATTTTAAAATATTATTTAATCTGTTCATTCGTTTGATTTAATGACAGCACGTGTAATTTAGAAAATTATGAAGTTATACTCGTAGTTGGAAATGTTGGTCCGTTTAAAAAAAAAAAAAAAAATATTAAAACGCTGGTACACATATTACGTATCTGGTTAATTTGAAATTCAATAATATTCAAAATAAATAATGGTCACATATGTAAACAAGATTGTTGTTAAGTAATAAAAAAAAAACGAAAAAAAAAAATCGAAAATTGTGGCTTTTGAATGTTTGCCAGAAAAGAATGCCACATCGACAACGATGATGGTCCGTGTATAAAATACCGATTTGCAAATTTCACGAACAACGAATTTTTAACACTACCCGCCAAAACATTATTCATAATGTCTTGCCAAACACATGGTTGGATATTTTTTTTTCATAATCATCCGCACGATTTGCTTATTATTCGAAATAAATTTGTTAGAAGAATAAAAACAATGAATTCGTTTTCATACACGCCGATTATTGTGTGCAACTCACGTGCATAATGTTTTTATGTTATGGTCGGAATGTCGGATCATCATAATCTTTATTATATTATAGACGCGGAGGATAGATATGATTTTTATTTACATATTCGCATAACTGCCGTTGGGTATTACAATATATATATAATATAAGTAGTATTAACCTTTAATCTCTAAATATTGTACGACCTAGTTACAACGTGGATACAAGCCCCGGCATTTATCGGTCATCTAAGTGTCCAACACCAACAGTGGTTATTATAATAATATACACAAAAAGGATCATAATCCTAGATAAAACCGAACGCAATACAATGTTGGTTTCGGGTATTATGATACAACAACTGTGGTATACCTTATACCTAATATAACAAATTAATAATAATAATAATACGATAAATCTGCGGCGGAGGTCCTGAATCCTCGTACGGCGTACGGAATATATTATAAATTATAATAGCGAAAATAAAAATATAAATATTGTAGGTATATAATAATTATTATGTAGTGTATAACGCATGTATATTTTACCCGATTTATTTTTTTAGCCTACAGCCTACATCTTTCTTGATGTATGATCTTTCTTGTTCTGTATGTAAACACACGTACAAAAACAACAAAATCCTTCGCCGAACGCACTTCGGATAGAAAAAAATTATTATTTTAATCTGTCCGTTAATGTGATATGCGATGTGTGGGTGTACGCTATATCGTTTCTAGGTTAATTGCCATGATTCGATTACGTGATCCACGTCCACGCTATAATAATATTGGGTAAAATTAAATATACCACCTCGCGGTTTTATCCACAAATTAATCCCACGGAGTATAATTATTACGAGTATTATTGGTCTAAAAATAATATTAATCGTTAGTTTTCACCATATGGATAAGTGGAAAATGTCGAAAATTTTGAAAAATTGTTCACTATGACAGAAATACAAAATCGATTTATTTATTTAGGTATAATTTAAAAATACAATTTAATATAATGAAAATCTATAATATTATGTTTATGAAAAATATGTTTATTTACTTTGGCGAATCAGGTTATCAGCTATAAATAACAACGTGGTTTCTAGTTTCTACTGTATGGATAACTCTCAATTATTATTCAATATTGTGTATTGCCAGTATTGCCACTATAGACTTATAGTTTATAGGTCTATGCTTGTCATAGAATAGATAATATTATGATATTGTTTATTGTATGCTTGCGTGTATATAGTGTACACCACCATAATATTTTTTTTATGATCACAGATAATATATACCTAAAAAATATATATTATATTTATATAAAATATAATATAATATGATAAAGGAATAAGTATTTTTATACAATATGCACATTGCCCGATTGTTGGTACTCGGTGTCGGTAGGTTAAAAATAATTATTTCTCATATTATTCCAGTTTGATTTATATAATATTAACATTAACCCCTACCTATCTCATGGATAATGGGCTATTTATAAATAGATTGATAAATTAAAATTTTGTTTCCCTTTGGAAATTTCCTATGGACGGCCTAGGTCAAATCCTCTGTATTCGCTATTCTAAAGTACAGTTTAATAAAATATGTTTAATAATACCTAATTATAATATTATTGCTTGCGTGACACACACGTCATTTTTTTTATACTTATGGAATATTTTCCCGTTATAAATGTTATATTAAATCATAGTATAATAGAATTATTATTATCCTACATGTATACGTGTTATTTGATGATGAGATAATTATTACCTACTTGACGTCGTGTCTTAATGTGCACGATATTGATTGAACAACGTCAAGTAGCATAAATTGAATTTTTTCATTATAACTATTTTATTTTAATATTTATTATATTAGATGTATGTTAATCATTTTGGCACGCAATTTTACGTGTAAAAACGTCAATTTTCTAAAAATGATAATATCCTGTTTATGGAACTTCATTAGGTATCGAATTTGGGAAACAATTTCATTTTTTTTCACCAATACCTAATAATGTATTATGTAATTACAATATATTATGTTCTTTACAATATTTTGTATAAGATTATTGAATAATAATTACCTAGTATTTTTTTTATAACAAATTAAAAGTTATTTTCTTACATTTAAATTATTCCAGAATCCGAGTTTAAAACCTCGATCATCCTACCTGTAACGACAATGTATTTTAAATATTGAAAGCGTCGATTTTCTTTCTCTGTCTAACACATATAAAAGATACGGATTTAGACGTTTTCTACTTCCAACGTTACGATCGATCTAGTTATGCGATAAGGGATCTGAAAACGAATTTGAATTCGTTAGAAAGTCTACTTTAGATCGACTTTCCCACTTTTTTCATTTATTTGTCCTAAATTCTTCAAAAATTGAATATTTATACATTTTTAAATAAAATTTGTTTCAACAACAATGAGAAGAAAAGTGGGAAAGTCGATTTAAAGTAGACTTTCTAACGAATTCAAATCCGTTTCCAGATCCCTTATCGCATAACTAGATCGATCGTAACGTTGGAAGAAGAAATCGTCTAAATCCCTATCTTTTATGTATGTTAGACAGAGAAAGAAAATCGACGCTTTCAATCCCCTTAAATTAGATTCTGTTGATTGAGGGAAGCAAAAAATTTATATTGATCATACATTATGCATAATATTTTTTATACAGGTACCTAATATTAAGACATTTTTTTGAATGGGAATAATAGTCCAATTATTACAAATGGGGTATACATTCTTCTGTAGAGATTTCATTTAGTTACCACTTTATTTAGGTAATTTTTTAAATATTTTTAATCGTCTTATTTTATGATGGGAAAAACTACTTAAAAATAACCGGAAAACGTTAAAATTCACAGTAACTACAATTTTAACGAAGTTGATTTTACTTATTTTATGATAATATTAGTCTTAGAGGCTTGATAACTATAGCAATTAATAATTATCCACAAAAATATTTTACAAAACACAAACGTGATTTTTAAATCTAAAGAAAGCTAAGATTTAATAAAATGTAACAAAATATTAATTACTAATTTATTATCATTATTCATTACTTATATAGTTATAGGTATCTGTTTAACTATGGCACTATGTTTAAAATTTATTTTTTGAATTTGATTTTTCATTTCATTACCATTATCTTTTTTACATCTGTTTTTACATTGAAATTTAATAAATTGTGCAAAATTGACTGGTTTAAAATATTATAATATTATAATATTTGTATTATTTATTATGTGCTGTTGAAAATGTTTTAATAATCCAAAGAAGTATAAGACTCATCTCTAATAAAACTATTCTTTTATATATATATATATATATATATCTACTCGTATTACCTTGTATTACAATGTTCAAGTCATCAAACGAAAAATTATTTTGTATTAAATTATTAATAATAAAACGTTTAGAGTTGTCTATCCAAATTTTTTTTAAAACTTGTTCCACGCGTGCTGCGCTATAAAAACGTTAAAATAATATTGTATAATGTCACGCGTATTGCATGTGGCGAAAGGGAATATGTGCATGCATAATACGATATTCTATATATATATACTGCATTACAGTATATCATAGATTATTATTATGATAGCGACAATAATATTATATTTTATTCGGTTGAGGGAATTAACAATGGATACGTTTTTGATAAAAATAAATAAAAAATAATTTCAAGCTTATTGTGTTGTTAATATTTGATATTGAATAATATTTTATTAGTTTCCCTAAATACGAAATCTACCAATGTTTTATATATATATTTTTTTTTCTTATAAATTATTCAAATAAAAACTTGTTTATATTTATTCATAAATAAATATAAAAAAAATTATTATAAAAGTAAAAAAAGAAAAAGAAAAGAAGGTCGTTATAAAATGCATATTTATGTTGAAAAATACGAAACCGAATAAATTATACGATCCTGAAAGATATGACCCCAAAAATATCTTCCAGATCTCACGCGATACTTATCCGAAAAATGTATGAAACTTTAAGAGGTTCTTGCTCTGAAACTGAAATAAAAAACAAAAAATAATACTAAATAAACCAATATTGTAGTGTTCTTTAGTATGAAAGTATTTTACGAAGAGATACATTTATTATTACAGCATTTATTTGTTCGTGCAGTATTAAGTACAATTTAATTCAGTTGTGTAAAACATATTTACAAAATTAATGCGTATAATTGGTACTATTATTTTATTGATTGAAATAATTTTTCTGTGTACTCTTTTCCATTTGATTGGTATGCTAATATGTATTATTTTTTTTGAAAATCATGTTCGGGCGATACAATTCAAAATATCACCGTAGACATATCAATAATGGCATGCACTGTATTGAATATTTATGTGATTAAGTCGTAATGTTTCCTGTGGCAAGTATTTATTTTATCATAATAAAAAGCATTCTATTATAATTTATAATACCCATTATCTTTCGCCTGATTATGCAACGCGTATAATATAACAATGCCATGTAAAAAGGAAAAAACACCGTTTTAATTATTTTTACATAAAAAATTATTTTTATATTATTATAGGTATACTATATATTATATCTATATCATATATGCTATATATATATATATGAGCACCAAACCTATAAGGAGAATATTATTGTATTTAATATTTATTGTTTAAGTTTAAGTATTGACTTGTGGGTTGTGGATAATATATTTAAATAAATAAAAACCCAAATCCAGAAAAATTTACTTTTATTTTAAGCAAATACGTATTTCGATAACAAAGTTACCATCATCAATGCAAAACACAGACTAGTCTGTACAATAAATTTTTGTGGATAAGGGTTTTTATTTATTTAAATTGTATCTAATTTTTACAGCGATTTTTGTTTTATAAAAAAAGTTTTATTATTACTGTGAAATGAAAATTTCATAAATTTCATCACTATACCATACTTGTTATTTTGTAAACTTTGTTCGTAATAGATTTCTGATTTCACTATGAATTTATGAATAAATCATAAACATAAAATATAAGAAAATTTTACATTTTGCGTACAAGTATTTTACGTGTTTATGTGATAAACACGAATCAATCTATAACAGAACTACAGAAGAGTTTATCGTTTATCGTGTTACTGTAGTAGGTAGTGTAGTATTAAATTGTTCAAAGTAGATGAATCATACGCCCAACACACACGGATACACGCAATATAATATACACATATTTAATTGTACGTATAATAATTCGCTGTAAAGCGTACGCCGTGCTGTAGGCAAACTAACTGGCACATAATTATTCTGACTGCCTAGTGCCTATTACTTTAATGGATATCATGACGTTATTTTCTGTTAACATTTTAATAATATTAATATAAATTACATGGTTATAAAAAAAAAAAAAAAAAAATGAAATTTGTTTTCTGATTTGCCTAGAAGAAAATACTCGATGAATGTTTTTTAAATAAATTATATAACGAACATTATATTATTATATATAAATATACACGTATACAAATTTATCTCTATATGCTTGTAAGTACAGACAATTTTATCTTATTTAATATTATAAAAACAAATGACAATGCATTCGTTCGCGTCTAATCATTTATATATATTATACATATATATATATATATTTATTGTATACGGTCACGACGAAAATAACAAAACGACAATAAATTGTATATGGAAACGATTTGAAATTATGAGTTATTGTAATTTTATTAATACTATGGCGTCCTCGATATGAGAATAATCTCGTAATAAAAAGGAAAACTAAACCAAATCACTGATGAAAACTTACGTCGTATTTTATGATAATGATCTCACACTCACATAGAAATAAAAAGTAGATGACGATTCAGGAATTGATTGCTCTGTGTATGCGCTACGAGATGATCATATTGTTTTATAATAGAACGCAATATATGTATATTATTATATTAATAATTGTGTCATCATTATATTTTTTAATTCGATCCGACGAACGAGGAAGTGAGTACGTTATGAAATAAATAATATTTTTATTTTTATTATAACTGACAGCCGCTGTTATTAAAGAAGACAAAAATACTATTGGACAACGATAATGAAAAATATTAATTGATATAGATTATGGATAATGATAGCTAGAGTTCGCACAACCAATCGATCACTTTTCATTCTAATGTGTTGAAAGAAAAATAATTTAAATAATGCAATGCATTATAAAAATTATTTTAATATAATATCGATGCAATTTATTTATTTTGTTTGATTTTTACGTACTTATCAGTTATCATTAATATAACGGTTTATTGTGTTTTTGAGTATATGAAATTCACACGTATCTATGATAAAAATGTATAAGATCTATAAATATTGTGATGTGGGTTTCCAACATGTGATATCCCTCATCACCGTCATATAATATAGCGTAAGATTTTGTTATATAATAATAATTATGACGTCTTTCCAGCCCGCATTTGTTCGTCCGGGAGTTTCTTTATATTGTAATATAGTCTAAAACTGTGATCTCTATTGTGATCTGTGGGTTGTGAGTTGTGACATGTATATTATTTTACTGTAAAAATGATATTATTTTCATGGAACCGTTATTTTATTACCATTTAGTTTTATTTTCATGTAAAATCTTTTATTAGGTTTATCGTACAAATGATTTTCATATTTTCTCGGTTAGGTACTTAACACTCGAATGTTTATAGTATTATGATTTGTCTTCTACAGACGCAAAAATATGATAAAATTCAAAATTGTTATGAATTTATTTTATATTTATAATATCTTAATTTCTTAATATGATGTAATAAATACATTTATATCGTATTCCTTTCTGTACGCATATTGTTTTAGACTTTAAAGTAAGTACTATAAATGCGATGTGTTCTACTTGTCAAAGACGCGCCAGAAATCGCATCAGTGGACGTCATCGCGAATAAAATGATAAAATGATACAATACGTTCTCGATTCGTGAAAGCAAAAACATAAACGTATTAATAATATATTATTAATTAATTATAAATTTTCCTGTTCGCCTTGACCGTTTTATAAATAAATAGCTGTTGACAGTTTTCCTTAGTACAAGTACGTCGCCGTCGCAACAACAGTAGTTAACAATTGAATAAATTTGCTTTATTGTTGACATTTCAATAAACAACAATTTACATAATGTAACAATAGACGAAGAATTGCTATTTTTGCCGTTTAGACAATATTTTAAGTCTTATTATAATAATCCTATTATATAAACGTCATGCGCAGACGCGTGTAAAAATGTACTCGTGTCATGTTAATCGTAGCGTTTCCAAACAGTCGCTGTTGAATGTGTTGCATTTATTTGCCCCTTGTTACGAGTGCTTCTAATTTATATATTTTTATCGCGTTCTCCGACGGTTTCAGCAGCACTCGTATATTATAGTAACGCTATAATAATACTCGTATTATAATGAAAATATTGTTTCACAGTTTCAAAACGTGTCTCAAACGTGCGTCATTGCTTTCAATATAATATTATACGAATATAACTGTTGTTGTTGTAAATAATATTGTAAAACAATAATAATAATAATAATAATAATAATGTTATTACTATCGTGTTTGTTCGATTTGTCGTCGTTCGGCGTTTTGTATAATAATAATTATTAATAATTAATAATAATTATAATGCAATATAACGTTTTCAATACGTTTTTAAATGCGCGTCACACGAAATGGACAATAAAAACACGTGTGAATATTAATCATCGCAATACATTTCAGCCAAGAAATAATAATAATAATGTAACGTAGCGTATCACACATTCACACGAGATACAAGCGACTAATTATTTTAACATCGGGCATATGATACAATCGTAATATAAAATAACATCATACGCGTTTTACCGCCACGTACGGCGTTTTTTTAATTAAAATTAATTTACAAAAATACCAACCACCACGTATGTATACCTAATAATAATAACAATAATAATAATAATAATAATAATTGTAATAACTAATAAAAATAATAATAATAATAATATAATTATATTATTATACATATTTTTTAATATAACATGGACAAGACGCACAAAAGATGGTTTTGATATAAATGTCACGTCCTTTTTACCTCTGCAATAATTAATTAAATTATTATTTTACTAAAGAGTAAATCGACACGCTTAATGCGAAACGTTTCGTAGTGTTTTTGCTGAAAGGATTTTATTAATAAATTCAATAATATAAAATGCGACTAAATAAATTTTTGGAACATTTTTACGTTGCCTGTTATAATAATAAGACGTGATGTCTGCTGTTTCGTCTAAAGACGTTAAGCCGAAACGTTTAAAATTGCGAGTACGCCATTTGCAGATACGATTTTATGGACCTCGTTATGGCCGTGAATCCGTTATTATGGCAGTATAATATTATAATACATTTGCACATTACTTTGGTGTAAGTATGTGTTACTGCACTTACTTACGATTTATCGTGGAACAAAGAATATTATTGTTCGATACCACACCATGTAATCGGTATAATAATATGGTGGTATATCGTGGAAATTATAAAACGCATGCAACACATATCACTTGTTTTTTTTTCTCTCCCGTTATCGGTTATGAATTTTTATGGTCCTGAAATAAAATAATAAAAAGTCTTTCGTTCGCCAATCGTACATAATATAATTCTTGTTATTTTCATTTTGTTTTTTATTTAAAACAGTTAAAAAGACGTTTTAGTCTCATTACATTAGTTTTATTATTATTATTATTATTATTATTATTATTATTATTATTATTATT
>JAIUCT010000027.1:45771-59025 GCA_021307375.1 Tetraneura akinire
TTATTATTATTATTATTATTATTATTATTATTATTATTATTATTATTTTTATTATTATTATTATTTCGGATAGATATGCGACGAACAAAGTAATGTATTTTATAAAATAAATAATGACGTCTTTCGTAGTTTTGTGCAATGTAAACACGACAATAATAGTTATTTATTATAATTTATAATATCGTTATTATACATGAAGACATTAACATAAAATATTGAACATTATTTCTATATAAAAACGGAAAATTTGCTTTAACTGGATGCGTTGTTTAGAATATTATATTATTATGTACTAATATAAAAGCCAAATAAATACGCGTTATTATAAAATATCATTTTAATATTCACTAATTATTATTATTTGAAGTTGTATTTGTATTTTGTATAATTCATATGTTATACGTATATTAGACCGATTTGGAGCCTATTGGATTTTTATTCATATATATAATTATATATATATATTTTTTTTACGGACCGAAAAATTGCTATGTAGACATTTCGAGATTTCAAAAACTTAAAATATTCAAATACACGCACCGCGGAAAACAATATTGTATTATTTTTTTGGCCATTAACGATCATAAGAAAATCATCTATTAATTTTTGATTTTTGAAGGAAGACCACACGACCACACGGTGTAAATAATTTTATAAGATTATAGGTATTCGTTATAACGTCAGCATTGTCTGGTTGGCGTAGTTGTTGTTACCTATAATATAATACTGTTGTTGTTATTACGTGACTTTCACTGCATACCAAAACTAAAAATCATGGACGGACTCGCGCGCGAAACTGTCGACGACAGATGGCGTGGTAAGTATTCTTCTGGTCGTGTCGCCGCCCCAGCATCACCGTGCCGCCGCGACGGTCCAGCCGGCCGGTTCAGTAGCCCCGCGCGCGTGTAAAAGAATACAAAAAAAAAAATAAATATATATCCAGAAGAAAACAACAACAAGCACGATAATAATAACAATAAAACATAGATGCGAGAATTTCGAATCTCCTTTGCATCGGCCGGCTTGGAACGCGATCCGCGACGGTGGGGTGTCGAGTAGAACTGGTTTCCCTATACCGGTCGCACCCCGCCCCGCCGCGCCGACCAGGCCTACGGTTGCGCCGTTGCGGTCAACACTCACGCACAGGTATTCAGAAAGAGCAAGTGTTGTTGTCGTGAGGACACACACGCGCACGCGAGTGCGCGCGAGCACGAGTAACGTCTACGAGTATCCGTGGACGAAGAGGGAGAAAGGAGTACTCTTGGTGCGCGCGCGTGTGTGTATATTATAATAATATTATCGTGTGGAGTTTTTAATTTTTAACGTATACACGCCACTCCTCTCCACACCAATCGGCCATCGCCATCAACCACCGCGACGGCGTGTGCGTATCTATAATATGACGTACAGGGCGATTGTAATAATGTTATTGTTGCATTAATAAATACGTCTGCGACGGGTTTATCGCATGTACGATAATGCGATCCGGAAAATGTAAATAATTCCTACATTTTTTTATTATTATAAGTCATATTATGCATATTTTATATTATTATCCGTCACGATTAAAATAATATTTGTGATAATTATAATATTAATAGGTACCTATTTTATTATTTTTTTTTTTTTCATACATATCGAGTAGGTAAATTTTGGTAATATTAGATACCTATAGATAGTTTACGCGCCTGGTGACTATACGTTAATGAATTATTATTGTAAAGACAATCGAATGGTAAACGGTAATGATATTATAACCACTCGGTATATACTATATTGAAAACTGTTTATTGAAAAAAGCGCGCATGCGCGCACGGTGCACATTCCTGTTCAGCCTTTCGTCGGTTCCCATTGTGTTTACACCGCCGCTTTCCACTCCTCGCAAAATCAGACGTGTGCAACAGGTACGATCGCCGACGCGACGTGTCGGGTGCACTCGACTTTCGCAAAGACAAATGCAAAATAATAATAATATAGTCACGCCTCAATACAAGAATTCGTTGGAATTTGGTATTTTTACTAAAAGCATTACAATAAATATCCAATGGCTCTGTGTTTTATAATAATTTTTATATTCTTTGAACGTATGTTCTCGAATATGGATTTGTCTATAACGAATAATATGTTTATTCTAAATAAAATTTGACACGACAGTAATTTAAAGTTGTATTGTTTGTATTAAACTTTTTGTTTGTGTATATTATTATAATGTTGTATTTCTAGTATCAATATGTTGATTTAACTATGTTTAAATTCGTTCTGTTTTCATAATTCATATTTATGCCGTCATTGACGAAACAGCGATGTTAAACATAATATAATTATATTTAAATGTATAATAATTATTTATGCATTATTAATAATTAAAAAATTTAATAATTAGATAATGTTAAACGGAAAATATATTATTATTTATTAATATACCTATAGCTATAGGTATAATACTGATATAGAATTTAGAATTACAAAATAATTATAATATTTAATACGAGTATACGTTAATAATTACCTGTTAGTCTATTGAAAACATTAATTCATAACAATTTATAAATTAGAAATTAATTCTAGTTCAATTATACTTACTATATAATTATAACTTTTATTAAATTTATTAAATAATATGAAATAAATCATGTACAACATAAAATATTTCACATGCATATTTAACTAGTGACAGCACATGTTTTATTTTATGTAATTTAAAATTACTAATTAATAAGTGATAAATATTAACCAATAATAGTAATAACATTTTTTTTCATACAGTTAAAAACTAATTTTTAAACTATAAATAATAACAGGAAAAAATAATTAAGTAAATTAAATGATTTATATGTTGTATTGTAATATTGTATAACATAAGTAATTGAAGTAAAAAAAAAAAAAAAAAATATATATATATATTATATATGCATGCTTTAAATCTCAGTAACTTCACACGTAAAGATAAACGAGTTATTATTAATTATATACATTATTTATTATTTTGATTTTTGACTTTCGAGTTAATATAAATATACTTGTATACCTGTATATATAATATATTATATACAAGTATTTATAAAATGTTGAGTGCTATTTAATTCAATCAAAATAAATTATTGGATACTAGTACATATACAAAGAGGTTTAGGGGTTGTAACGCTCCTTCCCATTTTAAATTGTTAGTAAATATTTAAGAAATATTATTTATATCACATAGGTATAAAAATAGGAATAATAATAGAATAATTTAATTTAACAACAAATAATGATTATATTAATGTGTATCGTTGATTATGATTAATGATTATTATAGACTTTTGTTGTCGAAGAACATTATTTTTAGATAATAAATTAACTGAAATTTTTTTAACCCCACAAAAAAAAAAAATTCTGAATATCCCACTGAAGTATAACACTTAATTTATGACATTATTTGAAAACATTAAGTCATTCAATATTTTTTTCATCGTGTCGTATTCTTGTCATATGTCTATAATTATTATAATTTAACTGTAATAATAATTATATGCTTTTTAATCATAAAAACGATGACTAAGTATTAAATTTTTTAAAATAGAATAATCAGCTCGACATACGAAAAATAATGAATTTATATTTTTATTTTAATAGTAAATTATAGGAATTAGAATAATTATATTATAATGTGTATTATCCAGTGGCGGATTCAAGGGGGGTAAAAGGGCATATTATAGCTATAATTAATTTCTTAATATGTATAATATACATTAGTGTAATATAAAATTTGATGTAAAAACATTGCATCCCCAACGGATTTATCATGAAACATTTTTTATTTATTACCTATACAAATATTCGGAATTAAAATGATATCAATAATATTATATATTTCATTTTTTTTTATTTCATAAGAATATTATTCATTTATCATAATATAATATTGCCAATATTTCACTATCATATAAATTATTTCATTTAATATCACGAATTTTAGTTATCTTTGTCCTGATAATAGGCAATAGCATATTGTTTACAAGCCACATTTTGAAGCGAAGTGTTAACACTAAATTCGTTTTAAAATCGTTTTCTCACTGTTGAAATATATAAGTTCTTACACTTATTATTTAGTATTTACGTCTATATTTTATATACACGCATATGTTATCACTAAAATTGTCATTACCCCCGCTTGAATAATACCTAGATCCGCCACTGGTATTATCGAAACATTATTATTATTGAAGTAACAAATTATTATATAATATTTGCTGTTATAATAATTGTAAAAACTAAGTTTAGTATTTCATAATCAATACATGGAGGGAAAGATGGGGCACTTCTTGAAAATAAAATATACTTGTAATTTCAATAAATTGAAACTCAATATACCCAAGTATACAATTTAAAACATGATTGTTATTATATTGACGAATTTTAAAATAAAATTTCAACTATTTTTGTCATTATAAAGATACCTAAATCATAATACATAATATTAATATTATAATGAACGAAGCTACATTTAGATAATTTTTTTTGCTCCCTTTGAAATTCCATTCTATGGGCACCCATGTATCAATATTAGGAATTATTCGGTGACCGGTCAAAATATCTCCAACCAAAATATCTTTATTCAATAATATCTCCAGTCAAAAATATCTCCTGTTAAAATAACTTTATTCAAAATCATCTCTAATCAAAATATCAAAATACATATATATATATATGTTGTGGCACTACTTTTGAATATAATTATCGTTAATTCGATGTAACATTGTAAATGTATTTAATTATCACTATTCAGAATTCTGATCTATACCTATATATATACTGTATATCTATTTATTATGTGGATATATAATTATAGTTTAAAAATATATGGCTATCAAAATCCCATCTCATTATAATTTATATACCTGTACAAGACAGGCTTTATTCTAAGGTGCAGTTGGACACTAATTGTGCAGTAGGAAATATAAAATGTGCAGTAGAAATAACGAATATGTACATTATTGTAATATTGTAATATTAAGAAAATTTATGCAGTTGGAAAAAATCCTTACAATAAAGCCTGGTACAAGAGATATTTTTGATTGGAGATATTATTGATTGGAGATATTTTGACCGGAGATATTTTTTCGGAGATATTATGACATGGAACCAATTATTCTATTACCTATACAGTCAGGAATTCTGAATCAATTCTTATATAATTTAATAGTTATTGGAGAAACTGTCTTAAAGTTATAAAATTATCTAAATAAATTATAAATTATATATATTATGTACTTTTTGCATGCTACATGTAGACAATTTTTAGTATTTCAAATTCCTTTTTCCAAAATTTTTTTTAAGTGTGTATTTTCTTAAATAATAATGTTTGTACATCTTCTTAAATAATTTGTTATTAATAATATAATCCACACTATAAATTATTGAATGTGATCTTGTAGAGTTGATACGTATAAAATATAACATATTATGTTTGTTGCAAAATAATATTATTTATGTAAAATTTATTGTGATCACCTATTGTCTGTTTGTTATTTACTAAAACTAACACAATACACAGTCACATAATATTACAGTATGTCTGTTAGGTGTATCCAAAGTCTTTTGACCGTATATACATAAAATAAAAATTATCATATTATTGTTTTATAATAATAATAATTAATAATAAATAATATGTTCAAAAAACGTTCCAGTTAATTTTAATATATAGCTTTACTTATTATATAATGTATTATGTTTTTGGTCTTGGCGTATAAGCTTTGTCATTTTGAACTATACGTGACCACAATATTCTAATTATTGACAATTACTATTTATATAACATTGTATCATGTCATAAATTCATGATATATTATAAATACTCGAAATTTCAAATATATATTTACCAATCAATATACATATTATAATAATACATATATAATTCGAATTAATGTCAAATTTACGTTGTAAACCTACTTGTGTGTATTTGAAATTATAATTTAATATTTTTAACTTAATTTAAGGTAAATGTCTCTCATAATTTTAAATTTTCAACGGCCTTAAAATATTATGATTTGGAAATGAACAGTTAATACGTATCAATGATTATTTTATTCGTATAAGACTATAAGATTAAAGTCAAATGACACTTATTGTATCAGTTTAAATATATAATTAATAGTTTGAAATTACCTTTACAATTTCATATCTAAAACAACTTTTTATATGAAAAAATTAATTATAAACTTGAAATGCGTAGATCCTAATATATTTTTTAATTATCTGAATTTCATGTTACAGAAAGAAAGTAGAAATTTAATTTTTAAATGTTGACTTTTTGATCTTCATAGTGTAATATATTATATATCGAGGTGGCCAACCTGCGTCATGTGAGCCGCATGTGGCTCTCATCGTATAGGCTCATGCGGCTCGCGACTTTTTTTTATAAGACTCAATAATTTTTTACTCATTTAAAAAAAAATTCGATTTATTAAATAAATAGAATATAAACGATAACACTAATGCATATATTATAATAGTTTGAATTGCTTTTAAGGCTTTTGAAGTCTGGATTTATGTAATGTTAAAATTCCCCTACAAAAATTTATATAAATTAAGAATTTTTTTTTTCTTTTTTGCTCTTAAATACGTTGCAATTTTCTGATGTGGCTCGTAAGTCACTTCATGTTAGCCATCCCTATTATATATAGATAAAAATACTAATGCGCTTTTATTGGACTTTTAATTTTCGTATTACCAATAAAATTTCTTACAAATTAAACAATAATTAATATAAATTAATTTAAATAATTTTAAAAAAATGTGGTATATTTTTTCCAATTTCGAAATACAAGTAATATGTATAAGGTTATAGGCATTCTGGCCTTGACCCGTGGTTTTAAAAAGACAAGATCAATTTATAATTTCATAATATACGTGTTTTAAAGTTTATATAAACGGGTTACAAAATATTTTTTTAAAAACACACTTAATAATATTATGTACGTATAGTATGTTTAGTTGCTATTAATAAATAATTTGATTTTCTATCAATATATTTTATTGAAAAAAGGTAATAAGGTTATGTTTACATATAGTAAGTAGCATGTAGGTACCAATATTTATCTTCTTCTTTTGATCATTAGGTACTATGTTTTTCTAGAAATATATTTACCGATTTCAGATGTTATGTTAAGATTTTGTAGGGTGTTATACCTAATGTACTATAATATTTGAGTAGGTATTTATAAAATGTTATTATTGTTAGTTGTACTCGTATAAAGGTTTTTGTTGATGAAATAGGTAGAGACATGATAATAATATAATGTACAATGAATTGTTATTTTTTTTGTATTGATACTGTTTTCTTAAATATTATTTCGGCTTATTTGTAAACAGAAAAGGAGATAATTCCTTGGTACACTAGTCCTCGGACTACCTAAAACACTTGATTGAAAAGATATCAAAAGGATTTTTGGGACTATCCTTTTCCAGGTATCACACTCGGTGTATAAATATAATAAACCCTCAAAAATATGTACAAGTAATTGAATAAAAGGTATCATTCGCGTGCAAAAATAACATATTTACCCGTACACAAATATACAATAATACGTATATGTTATAAAATTCAATATAGGTACAACAACAACTTACATGGAAAGACGGTTAATCATGGATTGTGTATCATAATGTAAATATATTATATAGAATTATGTTTAATTTTGGTAATTTAAAAAATCTGATTTTTATTACATAATGTTAATAAATTAACAAAACTAAAAAGATAATTTAATATAATAAAAAGGTATACAATAATAATGTAAACAGTAAAACCAAATCAGCTAAATTTGTTGTAAACTTATTATAACCATTTGTATAATATTTTTATAATATAATAAACGGCAAACGCTGAAGTGTTAATTTCTGTCTAGACCATTTTCGGTTTCATATCAGTTTACTAATCTGTCAAAACGCAAATGTGGGCGATTTTATTTTATATTTTTTTGTGTCTCTGGTCGGTTTTAGTTGAACAATAAAACTGTTGACGACGAAAAACTTAATCATTTTTACTTGATAGTTGGATGCGGGAACCGGGGCATTGTTTTGGTATCGTAAATACGGTTACGTACTTATTTAAATATTAAATCTGTCGTTTTCGGTGAAGTTAAACATATTTTTTAACCACAAATGGTATATGTCTGTTATTTGAATATAAATAATAATAATATATTTATTCATCAGAAATTGTTATTTTTAATATATTCAACACAATAGTAATAACGTATAAGCATAAAATTAAAAACAAGATATTTATTTTACGTGAAATATTATCATAATAATAATATATATTGCCATTATTGGTGTATTATTTAAACATTAATAATATAACGAATATGAATGTCTATAATAGCTATAAACGTATAATGAGAACTATTTTTACATAATAATTAAACAATTTATCTTAATTGTTTTATAATGGTTTAAGGTTTTGTTATAACAGATAATTTATTAATTGAATTGTTTGTTTTTCAGGTAAGATATAATATTATGGTTTGAAGTACTCATTGCATATAATATTTGTTCCCCGAATAATCTCTTTGCAACTCTTTTTATTTGTAAGTATATAATATGCCTTAAATCAAAATCATAATGCTTTGCATAATATACAACGTACAATTGTGGACATGCGACGGACTGGTGGTCTTCGATTTAACCAGGTAAACGATTTATTTATTAATATTACGTAATACGTGTAGTTTTTCTCCTCGATGACGTTTGCGATCGCGGCTTTGATGTACTTAACATTATATTCTTTTTTTTTTTTATCAATTTATATAGTCAATAGCTCATAATACTATAAACTGCTGATTTTTTTTTTTCTTGAGTAGTTGTGTATGTTATCCTTATCATACATAATACATATTTTCTCTCCCTCTGCACGCGTTTACATACACTGAGCAAATGTGTATATTCTGCAATCTACATCAGATAAAAACTGAGATGTGTGTTGTAGGCGATACAATATAATGCCCTTTCGACGAAGTTTATAAAATCGTACGACGAATGGACGAGAAAAAAACATTCGACATTTCGACGTAAAACTATTGCCACTGTAATATTTGGACTGTACAAATATAAAAGTATAATGTAGTTATACAGAAATAATAATATACATATATTATAAGCCTTATACAGGATGATCGCATTCATGAAGTTACAAAAATATAATGAAGATAATATCGAAACTGCATATAATTCCCAACGTTTTTGTAACATGAAAATGTGATCACACTGTATAGAGTATATTATATTATACTTATATTACACTACTTATTGGTTTGGCTTGCACATTATAACTCGTTTAATCCGATTAGCATATAATTAAAAAATGTATACGTATATGCTGTCAATTATATAGTTATCGATATGTGCAGTAGTAAACTGTTCCACCGGCACACATAAAGATAATAATAATATATGAGCCAGGAATGCGTTGAACTAGAATGTACGTATAAATCAAATGACGAAAACATTCTTAATAGCCTCGTAAAATCTATTACGAATGAATTTTAGTGGTACCACTGGTACAATCCAATATAGTAGGTATACAGAGGACATAATATTATAATGGATATTTTTCAATCGGGGACATAATATACCAATGTCCTATACAGTATACGTACATATTAGATTCTCGAATAAGGTATATTCAGAAGAAGTGATTTATATAAACTTCCTGGAGATTTTTTTTTAAAGTATAATATATAATATTATTTTATAAATATATTTTATTATATTATAATATAGTTATTTTATATTTTTATAATTTATATTACACATTATGACTAGGTTATAGTTCTTACACAATTTAAGTTTATTCATACCTGTAGATGTATTATTGATATTGATACTCGTTTATATAGAAATGTATTACAACAAAATATTAGATATAATTTTTAATTTCATCAAATTCATTGCAGCTATTTATAAACAAGTGCGGTGTCGTGTGTTTTAAATAATTCGTTATTATCAGATGTATATCTATTATTTTTAATCGTATAATAATATATTATCTTGTTCTTAGATTGACTGCATGGTTATATATGATGATAATGTCGTGACGAACATACATCAAAAAATATCTTTCTAGTACAAAAATTAAAAATGTAATAAGTGTGTGTGTGTGTGGTGTTCTTGTTTTTAAAATATATATTATAATGAACGTCGGACAAGCTTAAAGTCGTTTTAATAACAATATTTTATAGGTTGTATCGATGTTATCATTCGACAGTTAAATACCATAAAAATCGTCGTTTCTCATAAAATTATAGTATAACACGTTACGTACTCGTGATAATACGGTCCTCCTATATAATACTTCGCTCAAGAATGTCTATAATTATAAAACACTACGCGTATATAGAGAATACAAGGCGATAATTTTCCACCAGCACACAATATAATAATAAAATAATAATAATAATAATAATAATAATAATAATAATAATAATAATAATATATACTTTGGCGTTTTGTTTCGCCGTCGTTCCGATGAACCTTATAATTTGTTTATTCCGTAGTCACGATAACCAAAATGGATAAACGACCGTCGTCGTCTCGCACACGTTAATATACAAATAGTAATTAGAGAGATTTTTTTTTCGTCGAACATTCACGTTTTATATTATTTATTACGTATACACGATTGAGTTTTCATATGTATATCCATAATACGTATTATTTCATTTCTCCATGATCGCGCGTGTCAATGCGGATCGGGTTTTGACTTATATCGTTTTTTATTTACCGCAACACGACTATTTAGGCGTATATATACAATAAATAAATAAAAACAATAACATATACATTATTATATAATATTATATCTTTCTGCGTACACCTTATACGATGGAAAGAGATTATAGAAAAATTGAACAATCAATATTATATACCGTTTGCTCTCGGCAAACACGCGACACCTTATCACTTGCTGTTTATTATATTTTATTATTTGTACAAACAAACGCCGTCGTAGGTATTTATTTATTTATATATATATATATTATTTTTAGTATATTTAATATTATAATAGCGTATGTTGTTATTGACATTTGGACGCCGTTTATAGTAGTCGTCAAGTGTGCACACAACAACACTCTTGAAAATATACATTTATATTATGCTCACTCTGTACACATGATATTATATTATAGACTATATACACGATATACAGCCGACACGAAAGATTCGATGCAATCCGATGCGCATTAAATGATATAATATAGGTAGGTAGGTACTCGTATTATGTTATGATGAGAGCACGCGCGGTCTTTTTCTGTTCGGGGGCAGGTGGATCGTGGGAATGCCCGGAACCGCGAATATTCTTCTACGAAAGCGCATATGTTTGGTTTACTCTCTCGCGCGAGAACGCATTATTATTTTTGAAAACGCGTTGTACTGAGATTTGTCTTTCCTTATTATTATTATAATAATAATGTAATATTCCTGATCTAAGTAAAAAGTTGAACGCGACAAACATATAACTTACACATTTTTATTATTATTGCATTAATAACTGTATTATTAAAATATCCCCATATAACGATATATTTTTAAGACAATCCCTTGTTTTTTTTTTTTTTTTTTTTTTTTTTTGCACCGCACCCGAAAATTTATACACAGAACATACAGTTGTTATATAGCGGCCGTCAGTCCCCGATTAAACTAACAACCATTGTCGGTCTGCAGTGCGGATCGCAATGTAGAAATCGAAAACACTCGACCCGGTCGTGTTCGTCCGTTATAACATTATATATACACCCACCAACGGCATTCGACGCACAAACACACACACACACATATACACTCGCTCGCGACGCACCAGCCGCTTACCTGGCACATACCTGGTGGTAATGTTCGTAAGTGTATACCATGATGTTATATGGTCGGATGACGACGAAGTAGTCTCTTACTCCTACCCACGAACGCGTGCCCCGGACCAATCCGCCGCAGCAGCACATACAGCCTCTTTCGACCGCGTTCGTTCTTCTGCAGTCCGTGTCCGCGACCCGACCCGTCGGTGTGTCGTCGATCGTTCATTTTTCACTTGAGAAACGTCGTGTAATATTTAATACGCGCATATAATAATTATAATATACATAATTCTCGTTTTTATTATTATTATTTTTTTTTTTTTATAATATTTATCTCGCCGAATTTTACGCGTTAATTATTATTTTTCAAGTGGTGGTATTTTTATACTTGCACGTGTGTGTGTGTGTGTTTGTATGTTTGTGTGTGGGAGTGTACCAAGAACAACAACAAATTGGATATAATATTATATCACGGACACCATATCTATACCGTTTAGGTAAGTCCGTTCGTCGTCGCATTTATATACAATTTTCAAACCATTACAGAGACGTGACCAACCCTGCTGTGTATTGAATTTTCTCATTTTAGTCCCGACAAAAGTAGTATATCCATAACAATTATTGTTTATTATAATAAAAATTTAATTATAATAATAAAAATAATAACGTTTTTTTTTTTTTTACTTTCACCTCGCGTCGCGTTATTTTGACGATAATTTTGCATATTGTATAGATAGTGAGACACGAGATGATAATATTCGGTAATAATTATTACTACATTATAATAAATAGTTTTGACATAGTTGCCGTATTAATTACCCACTCGATATAATTAACAGATAATAATTTCTTGTCATCGGTATTGCACAACGCGAAAATAATATTATTATAAATGCTCGGGGGATTAAGTGCGATATTGGTGTTTGCAGAACAGATGGCCGCGATTTTAGCTATGGCGTTGGCGGCGGTAGCGTGTGTTAAACAAATATAATAATCGCAGGTACACGGGTAACACTTGAACGAATCGTCCCGCTATCAGACTCGAGCAACTACCGTCGTATAATGATAAAATATATTAAAATTAGTAATAAAAATATTATACCTTATAATATACGAGTAGGTATATATATTATATAATTATTTGTATATACGAGTTCAAGTGTTATTGTTATACGATTAAACGGGTGCGATCGCGACGTAATATTATATTATTTATTTTAAATAATGAACGAACTATATTATAATTAATAAGATTATCAAATTACATAATATGATGTATAATATTATTTTATATTATAATAATTTACGCGTGCCTCGTTATTTCAAGAAAAAAAGAATATACACGCACCGTATTCATAGTAATGTCACTCGATATTATTATTATTATTATTATTATTATTATTATTATTATTATTATTAT
>JAIUCT010000027.1:59035-80173 GCA_021307375.1 Tetraneura akinire
ATTATTATTATTATTATTATTATTATTATTATTATTATTATTATTATACGTCCTAACGAGTTATAATCATTGCAGTTTTATACGCGTCGGATACTTATATTTTTTATATGTTATATTTTTCTACTGCGTTCGCTCGTTTGTTATTATATTTGTATACGTCGCATAAATCAATGATAATTTTTAATTTTTTATACTTTTCCGGCACATAAATATATATATATATATGATATACGTATATTTATTTATTATCGTTTGCATATTGTGATAATTATTTCACTATGTCGAAACAAACACACGTTCGTTCTCTTGTATAAAAGGCGGGTAGGCGTTTTGTGGAGGTAGCACGCACTATATTACAATAATATAATATAAACATGCGTCGCGCGCGCACGGCCTATTTGGTGGTACACTGTAGCTCTCTGTAGAGTATATTATCCACCGCATCACTCGAGACGTGTTGTTTTATTCGTCTTTGTGTCTCCAAATTCGGAGTGTTTCTGACCGTCGGGGAATTAAACGTTTAACGCCGAAAACAGAGCGTGGGAGTTTATTCTCAAATGTTCCGTATGATGGCTGTAAAAAATTGAAATCGTATATAATAATATACGCGTATATGTTGCAACATTGTGTACCATCATTAAAGTCTCCGAGTCATATTATAAGGTATAATAATAATAATTATAAGGATACGCATTATTTATGGGAAATAAACGAACTTTACAGCTTTAATAATATAATATCATATACGAATTTTATTCCGTTTTACATAATAATAATAATTAAAAATTACACATTATTTTATAAGGAAAATATTATAACCAGTTGTACCTACTTTGTACTGATCTATATATTATTTTTTATCTTGATTTCATTTTAACCGTGCAAATCATTACTAAAATATAAAACGAATATTACATAGTATTATATATTATTTATATGCCTTCTGCATATAAATTGGTTCATTTATAACATCCATAAGTGCATGTACAATCGTATATATTATAAATACATTGTGTATAAGAGTGAATTCATATAATATATAAAGAACCACAATTTTGAAAAAAACGATTGTTGCCATATAGTATATGCGTCTATATAATACGCGCGTATGATATCTTTTCGACGGCCGGAAGAACTTGCGGTAAACATGGTCCAAGCTTTGAGACGCATATATTATTATTTTGTGTTATATAAGAATATAATAATATGTAATTTTATTATTTTTTTCGGACGGGAACAGTGGCCTATACTTTTATACTACAAACACAATGCCAGTCGTTACTATTATTGTTATAAATAACAATAACACGTGACAAGTGCGTATGTGTATATGGATATAAGTATGTACGTATATGTATGTGCGAGTGCGGGGGTAGGAGCCATGATATACCGGTTCCATTGTCCTATCTTGCAAGGCTCGGCTTTTTCCTCCTTCTCCGTTTCTCGTTCGACGCGACCGCCGACCTGCAGCCCCTTCTGGGTGCACATTGTTGACCTATACAATGGTCTTCTCGGTCTTGATTTCTATACGTATGATAACGTAGTGTATATTATTTATATATTGTAAATTATATACATACACAAATGCACACACACACACGCGTACAAGCACGAAATGCATATCTCATGCGTGTATCGGTCCGGCAGCCGAGTACACGGTTTGGCCATAAACCATAATATATGATATGGTTAATAGATAAACCAACCTGCAATAGCGTGTAAAACTTATTACGATTAAAAATATATACTGTGTATAATATACGATCACCTATCGCGTGAACCTTCAATTCGAAATTCCAATGAAATATTTCTTGTTCGCGCATAAATAAAATAGTTTTGAAACAAAATACCAACGTTTTCACGTTAAACGCATATTTCGTGGATATGTATTAATGTATTAGGTATAAACTATATATTTAATGTATACTTATGTCGGGCCATATATATAATATCGTATATTGCAGGTACGACGTGTATGAAAAATATTTTTATACGTGTGAAGCGACCCTTTTTTTCTCTCGCGACTAGGCTTTGGCATACTGATAATCAAAACTCGATACGTATACAATAGAGATTATAATATACGTACATACGCGTGTATAGGTATATAGAAGAGCAGCTCGAGGGGCTATTGTCGACTGGCGCCAATATACCCACACCACTGTCATACGCTAGGGTCACAGATACATCTTTTACACCTGTTGCGCGGCTCGGGAGAGAAGAAAAATCCAGTCCTAAAATTAAATTACTGTCTGTTATTATTTAGTAACCGCCCACGAACACTTCGTGATGACGCGGCTTCGATAGTATACTTATTATGAGTTATTATAGCTGCATGGTTTTCATAGCTAACTATAATATAAACGTTGATATATTTTATAGCTATTAAGATAAAATGCGTGATGTATATTACTTCCTAATTAAACTTTTTGATCTAGTTCGTGTTTGGTGAGCACATATAATTCAACATTGAACATTTCATAATATAATTACGAATTACCATTGATTATGGTTATGATTATGATTATTAATCTACATGGTATATTACCCCAAGTTAATATGGTATAAAATATATTCGTACAATAACTACTATACATGTTTTACATTAAATAAATAAACCATAATATTGTCTATATAAAGTAAAAATAATAGTTTGATCAGTTATTGTAAAAAATTTTGATGATGGCTATAATAATTATTTGTGCGTTTTTTAGAATAAATGTAAGACTTATAACTTTTTAAAAAGCAAAATTAATTTCTAAAATGTATTTATTACGTTTTCACTCGCACAGAAATCCGGGAATTATTGTGATTACGTTATAATAAAATCTATGTAGGCAGAAATATAAACAAGTATAACCCACTCATGTAAACGCTAACTAGGTCAGGATAAGGTAGCATTAGAATGCGTTTATGTATTATAAAAGTTCAAACATAATCTTTTTTTTATTTATCAATAAATAATATACTATAGTTAACATTGCAAAAGTCAAAAAACATTTGTCGTTATAAAAATTGTAATATTTTAAAGGACATAAAATGATAGTCTTCTATTTATTTAGCTAATTTTATTAACTTTTTTATATGAATTTATTTATAATATATATACATATATTATTGAAATAACAAAAATAAAAGAAAAATCATAACTCTAGTAAAAGTAAAGGTCATATAATATTAATAATATATATAACTTCAAAGTATACTGATTACGGTCATAATATTTTTCCTAAAAAGGAAGAATAGAAGAATAGAAGAAATAATTAATTTTATTATTATACGGAAAAACTTTAATATTAACGATTTGTAAAAATATTCATATTATTGTGATAAATTTATGTATAGATTTTCCATTAACAAAGCTATTAAGTTAAAACCGAACGAAAACATATAAAAAGAAAATTATTTATTTTAAGTATTCCCAAGTTTACATAAATCTTAAAAGTTTTATGTTAAATTAAAAAATTATTTTAGTTATTTTAACAGAGTTATTAAGTAATAAATAAATTCTCATTATCCGTACAATCAACTGTTGGTGAGCAATAAAATCCGGGAATGCTTCTTACGCAAGATTTATACCGGTTTATGCGTGCTCGAGTCATAAAAACATGCATGGGTACATAATGGATATGTCAGTGATTTTTTTTAGATTTTCAATATTTTGAATTTTTCCTCTTACTTTTGTACTTTTATCTCTTTTGGAAATTATAATATAGGTACTTCTATGATATATAAAAGATATTGTAAATGATAATTTGAAATTTAAATACGATTTGAAAATATTTGGAAGTGTCAAAATATCTTTAGGGTCAGAATGTTGAAATTCTGGTTTCCATATGTCTACCTTCTGCAGACCAACTTAAATTAGTCTTTGTTTGTGAGATGCAAGACAAAAAGGAACCGACACAACAAAACAAGTGCAAATATTTTGTAAACTATTGTCTGTGTCTACAGTTCTACATTGAATTCTCGGAGACAAATAAAATTTCTCATATAATTTTTTGTACCCTTTCTTCTTAAGTTTACACCGACCGACTAAATATATTATATTTTTTTTTATTCTATTAAAAAATATATGTACCACTATATGCTGTACCAGTTTCTAACAGTTGGGTTCTAAATGTAATTACAATCAAAATAATTATTTAAAATACGAGTATAAATATCAGATTATTATGATTGTTTTTTGAATTTTTTTTATTATTATTATTATTATAGTACACCTAATTAAAAAATTAATATAATATACTAATAATATTGCGTTTTTCTATTTTCAAATGCTAATTTGTATGGTATTTTTGTCCATTAGGTATTAAGTATCTTCTATATCTATAAGATATAGTACATATTTTTGAATCCATTTTCATTACATAAAATATCTTGTTTTACGCTTAGTAAGTGATATTATTTTCATAATTAAACGTATATTATTTTATAATAATTTTTTATAATATTAATTATAATATTTATAAACGTATAACATTAGGAATACCGAATAAATATTAGATAATTTAATTAAAATGTTAATATTTATTTATAAGTTCAAGTTAAAATCTGGAACCTAACAAAATATAATATTATATTGACGTATTTTTTTAATATTTTAAATTATTTATATTTAATAATATTGAAGCATCAATATCCATTATTAAGTATTTATACATGAATTGTTTTCAGATTTTTATACTCAAATAATTGTTAAGTTTTTTATTAAAAAGTGACATGTGTGAAAGAAGTGTTAAATATTTTGCATTTAAAATTAATTCGGAATAGTAATTTTTGGAAATAAGCATGATTTGTGTGATTTATATAAAAAAAAAATATAAGTTTTTTAAAGAGTCTTCTCAGCAGGGGTTCGTTACTTGTTGATTACTAAAATACACGAACTCGAATAGAACCAACTATGAACAGTACGCGGCGGGCAATAAACCGAATCGATAAATCACGAACACGTACACCTGTCGAAATCTTCATTTACTATTGGTTACTCCAGCCGCCGTTATAACATGTTTTTTTCACAAATGAACTTTGAATACCACAACTAATCTAATAAATTATTATGTTTATTATATGCACACGCATACCGATGACGAATGCACTACCTATATATTAACACTGTACTCATATTTTTCATATAACATATACATGAATATTTCTTCACCTTTAAAATATATATAAATATTTAAAGACAACATGGCAGAACAAACTTTTCTCTGTATTTTATGTTTAAAATTTAACATTCATTATAGTATTATACATAGCCACATAGGTATATATAATATATGTCAGAATGTCAGATTATTTAAAAATAATATTATATTTCGGGGAACAAGATAGAAATCGATATACATAGAAACTATACGTTTTGTTTTCTCTAAAAGATTATTCATTATAATCTGATTTGGACATCCGTATAGGTAATCCTTAACAAGACAACATGACCAAATAAATAAAAGATTGTCTTAATTTTGCAGGTTTATATCATTTTATTTGTACTAGAAATATACGAATAAAAGCATCTAATTCTTCAAAAAATATTTGCAACAAGAACAAAAAAAGTATCATGGATTATCGTTGTACGCAATACTTCATTTTACACATGTCACACACACTGGCTAAAATCCTCCTAAATATTATTTGGATTTTATCTTGAATACATGTCTACTATATATCTACCATATCGTATATATTATATTACATTTTTACACATTTTTCATAGCTTCATGCATCAAATACTTAAACATGCATAAACTAAATCAAAGCTCAATACTACATTATTGTTAAGAATAAGAAAGAAACGTATACGATCGAGGAATCATTATATTTAATAATATACCGTCGTGCTTTGTCCGACACTCGGCGATTCTTGAGTAATATAATATAATATAATCAAGGATGATTCGAATTCCTTCGTCGGTACTCAAGTTCATTATATTATAGACGCGTGAGAAATTAAAATGTTTTAGAGCTAGTCTCTTTTGACAAGTTCTAGACGTGTATTATAGATACGTCATGTATATGTTTTATAAATTCTAAATGAGTGACGTGAAACAATCGAATACATGCGTTTGCTCTGTATGTTTCCTTTCATTAATTAATTTTTTTTATTATTATATATTCACCCTTTTAAAATATAGGGTCGACAAGTCAGATATAGCTAGGAAATTGGACGGACATATTATTAATATAATATAAAATATATTTCATACACGCATGATGACCTTTCGACCATTGATTTTAATAACCACGCGTCTTTCAGGCGATTCACATTGGAAAGCAATCAATTAGGTACGAGTATATACTGGACGAATAGGTAATATTTTACAACCGCCATGACTATAGGTTTATAATATATAATATTATCTTTATTCTAATAGGTATTATAAGACGAATATATGGAACATTAGATATTAATAATAACAAACATATATAGGTGCATTTTTTCGGAGGTTATATAGTATCGTCCAAGGTCTCGTACCCCCACTTGCTCCTCTGCGAGACATGGATGAATTCTGGTTTAGGCATATCTTGTCGGTGGATGTCTATATAATATATTATGCATATAAGATATAACCACCAACTTTAGCCGCTATTGAAATTTAATATTTATATAAAGTATGATAATTTATATGCACTATACCTATATACACGCTATGGCGTCAGGCACGTCAAGATTGTGGATTCCCATGAAATTGAAAAAAAAAAGAAAAAGAAATGTTTGATATTTTATTTTTTTGAGTTGTTTATAATCAAGTGTCAACTATCTAGAACTGTTCTCGATTCTCCTTAGAGTATTTTTTTAAGTCATATTCATAATGATATATATAGATGTAACTTTATACGGAAGTTCCGATATGGCGACGACCTATAGGTGACAGAAAAAGTGCATGATTAACCAACCGCATCTGCGTCGAAAGTATACCTATAGGTATATAAGAGTTGTTGTACGTGGTGATACACGGAGCGTGTAAAAATCGTTTAATCTTCATGCTAATTATCGCTGTGGCCGACGAAACGTTCTTGCGAAAAATTTATTAGATTCATATCGGTTATTTTTCATTTAATTTTATATTTCTCTTCTCGTGTAATCGAACGAACCAGAAAATGAAACAAAGTACAACACATATAATATATATATATATTATGTATAATATAATGTATATGATTTTTAATTGGTTTCTGGTTATATTATATATATATATTTCAAATGGCATCCAAGGTTATTGATGGTATCGGCACCGGATTCCACCGCGACTGAAGTATGTATATATTACAGTGTATAAAGTATATAAACCTTATATCCAAACTTGAAACTATAATCTAAAACTATAATCAACGTTTTGTAGATTCGCATTTGTATATACATATATATACATATCATGTGTTTATACGAGTATGCGTATTTCATAAGTTTTGAAATCGCCATTACTATTGTGTACCATGCGAAGCCGCAAAGTATATCAATATTAAAATGATTTGGTCATTACTAATTACATTTTATTATATCTCACGTGCCTTTGTTCGTTCGAAATTTCTAAAAAGACGAGTATAATATGCTTGAAATGTTTTAAATACTGAACAAAAACAGTTAGACATCATATTGATAGATTACATATTTTCATCATTTATTGCCATCGCGGTTAGGTTAGGTTAACCTTCTTTTCGGTACGATACTATACTGATATTATTGGGTACCGCATGGTTTTTTCGGTATAAATGAATAAATTATAAATGTGTAATTTATACATAAATAAGAAAATATACAGAACGAGTAACTGACGGATTGTTTTTTTTCTATACACATAAAATAATTTTTCTGTCGAAATAAAATTGTTATTTAATAAAAAAAAAAAAAAAAAAAAAAAATGAAAACACGTAATATAATATTATAATATTTTTGTGTATTAGTGTATTACTCGCGGTAGAACAAGTTGTTATCTATATATATACTGTTAGCGTCCAAGATGATATTAAAATTAAGTAAGAAAAAATAAAAAATCGAATAAAAAAAGAGAAATACTTGTCCGAGTCGTATACACTGCGACTTGAAATAGGTATACAGTAAAACCAGAATATTTTGTTGATCTCCCTCTCTCTCCCTGACACGACGACCGTCAGAAATTAGTGGGTAACGATTACCCGCGAGTACCTATCACGTTTTTTTTTTTTTTTTTTTTATTTATTCTCTGTCCTTTTTTACTTCGTATATACGCACACACATATTATATTTATATGTGCTTGTGTACGACATGCATTTAAAAAATAAGTGTGTATTTTTTTTCTTTTTGGGGCACACACCGCTCATTATGTATTACATTTGGCCGCCGTCGTGTATATTATTATAATACATATATATACACATAAATATATTCGAAGAAGAGGTGTTTACCAGCCGCCGGTGTAAAACGTTCTCGATGGAATGCGCCGGACCAGTTTTCCGTATAGGTATAAAAATATAATATTATTATATAGGTACTTATATATATATATATATATATGGACGCAATTGGAAATTACTGCCGAGTCCCCGAGTCGTTCGACGAAACACAATGCGACATTACAATAATATTATACCGAACGTATAAAATATAATAAAATAATAATAATAAATATTATATATAGTAGGTTTACGTAATATGCAAAATAACCTTTCGCTCACACACACGTTTGTTTGTGCGAATGCAACGGATGCATTTCGTAGAAGAGACTGCTGTTATTCGTGTATAATAATATTATATCCACAGCGGCTTAACCTCTTCGTCGTCGTCGTCGTGTGTCGTTTAATTGGCGACAGCGTGGGCGGGGCACGAGATCGTCTAGATATTATAATATGTACTTACACATGCATATACATATTATTATTGTGTATATATATATATATATAGGTATTATATATGTGTATTATTCGTATTAAAAAAAAAGAAAAAGAAAAAAAAGAAATAATAATAAATATATAATGTATGGAAATATATATAGAGAGAAAAACACGATCACGACAATCGTGTGCGCTTCTATTGTCTTTGCGCACACATAATACGAGGCAGGGTTTATTTTCCCGCCCGTTTATTTTATATTATATACGTACAACCGGCCCATAAATCTTAACACCGCATATATATATATATATAATATTTATATAAGTTTATATAGCAGGTACGAGCGCTTTACATATTATACGCATAAGAAATTTATATATTATATCATTCGCCCGATGCGACCGCTATTGTTTTGTACGAGTGCGCGTAAAAAGAGTTCTACTGCTCTGTTCAAGGACACCAGACGACGCATCGACTGATAACGCGTATCACGATGGCGCGCGCAAGCATCGACGATCCAGAGATATCGTACCCGTCCCGAAGTCGTTATTTGTATAATATGCTTATGTATTATAATATATATTTGTAGATTATCCACGTATAACTCAAGTTTGTTTTCTCTGCGGCACGAAACGTTTTGTATAATATTTTATGATACTAAATTTCTGTAATTCGTGTGCGCCATTAAAACTCGTGTCGGACACGAATACCAGTTTCTTGTAAGAAATCCATTAAAACTTCCAATACCACTGTGACATGGAACGAGGATGAGTTTATTAAAAAAAAACAGAAACATTAGCTGCGCTGTCACCCGATATCCTGCAGACGGAGACCCAGATATATCGGAATATTCACATATAAAACTATTAACTATAATCCTTAATGTAAACCTTAATCCCGACCCGGGAAGTTTTATTTTTATAGATGGTCATCTCACCGTTCATTGTACGCTTCTTGAAATATTATATTAAATAAAAAAAATAAATAAATAAAAAGGTGACTTTCTAACAAAATATATTCCATATATTCTTCAGTCTCGTATTATGATGTATACATATAGGTAGTAAAGTATGCGTCTTGTACGTACCTATGTACGCGTATGATTGTATAAAACACGAACGTCTCGACGACATAAGAATGGACAGGAGTGAAGAGACTGAGGCAACTGTACCCTACTATTGTAGTCGTAAAAATAGATAGCTATTTATATTTTATAATAATCACGAAAATTCAATATAGGTATAATCGTTTATTGTATAAAAAGAAAAAAAAATCAATATTATATTCGTTTTACTCGTATACTATTTCGAATTTATATCAATACAATACTCGCGTTAGTCGCCCACGTTATAATAATAATAAAACTAAACTGAAAAACGAATTTACATAAAATGTCGATTTCTCGATTGTATATAATAGTATACTGCAATAATCCCGGACTTGTATAGTTGTGTTTTTGTGTGTGTGTGTGTAATGCGAGTATTAATGTTTAAATACATTATGTGTGCAGTTGGTTTGTCGTCGTGTGTGATTTGATCCAAAAATTGTAATAATGTTTACATATTCGTGGTTCAGCGATCAAGGTAAAATTCTGGTAAAAAAAAATAAAACGTACCTATAGAAAATGTAATAATAATAATAGTATTATTATACTAAGAAACCCCGTTTAAAAACTCCGCGTGCGTCTAATATAAGTGTCATGTGTAGGGAACGGATTTTAATGCAAATTGCATTTTTTTCTGAATGTCCGAAAACATTGCTTTCCAAGCAGAAAGTTCATTTCATACATCAAGGAATTAAAAAATGTAATTTTTATTTTGCATTTTTTGGCATTTTAAGACTTTATTACATTTTTAGAGCATTTTTTGACATTTTTAGTGCATTTTATATGTTTTTAAGTCATTTTTATATAGGAATGGATAAAATTTGATAAAAATGTATAAACATTCGTTCTAAAAAAATAAAAATAAATATTTATTATGTTTTTACCGATCAGGATAAACTCGGACGAAATTATCGTTGACACGTGTAGTCACATATAAGTTACAACATTATTATTACACGCAATTAAGTACCTAAAGATGAGATAAGATATACCTATAATTTTTATTTTTATTGTATTTAAATATTTTCTATCAGATAAGTTTTTCATAATTATGTGTTTTTTATAAGTTTTAAGTTCAAAATTGTGTTTTATTGAATTTAAATACATTTCTAAAGTTTTTTGGGGCATTTTTTTAGTGCATTTTTTTGATATTAAAGCACTTTTTTAAGGCATTAAGTCGTATTTTTTTAGGACATTTTTCTTATGTTTTATTGCATTAAAGTCCGTTCCCTAGTCATGTGTAAGCAATCGTGTCGGAATATAATATAGTAGACATTATAATTTGATAATATTATAAATAATAATATATTGGTAGGCTGTTGTTAAACGAATGAACGAGGGAATGGTGAGGTGGAAATAGAAGAGGAGAAGCGTGTCGTGTTCTTTAGTAAAGAATACTAAAGACAAAACCGGCGGCGGCGGCGGCGGCGTCATTGTCCGTCGGATATATTCTGTTGACTAATTGCCGAGCGGCGCCGATTAAGCGAAGTCACGAACCCTCTCCACCCCCGCCGACCGTAAACGTGCGCACAAAAAAATAAATCGCCGGTGGACTCGAAGTCAAAATCAGACTGCACATAAACGGGTGGCACGCGGGGAATGTGCCAAAGGTATATTTCATATTTCGTGTATGCATTTTATATAATAAATGTATATATAATTCCCTTTCTCTCCATGAGTTATGTATGTACTGTGTTGTGTGTACGTCGATTAGTAATCGCCAAAAAATATCGTTTGTGCTATAATACATATTATACATATACCTTCTTACGACCTACCAACCCTCCGGTTACCATCATACTTCAGAGTCTGGTATATACCTATAATATATTATAATGTCTGAACAGTATGCCGCGCGGTTTATAATGTTACAATACGTATATATACGTATAGTATATAGGTGTTATAATAATATATAAACTTCTTGTTCTAAACGTCGTTTAACGCAGTCATTAAAACCGTTTTGTTTTCAAAATGGGTTTTCAAACACTTTGGCCGCACGCGGTATACCGCATCTACCTTGTAATTATATAGTCCGAACGCGATCCGAACCGACTCTAGCTGACGTGTAAATATTATTACCGACGACGACGAAGACGCCGCCGCAGCCGTCTTCGATGCTAGCAGGCATCAAATTTACTGTTTCGGATGCAATTTGTTTGTGTCCATAATTTTTATATTATAATTTATATTATATTTTTAGATAGATACTACCATCAGGTACATATATCTAAATTCACTGCGCACGTTATTTATCTAACTAGAAGGCATTATTTTATATTTCTCGCACATAGCCTATTATAGATCGTATATTGTTGTTGTTTTACATGCTATGCGGTATTATGTACGAGTATAATATACGCGCTAGTTGTATTACGTTTTTTTTTTATTTTTTTTTTTACGACCCGTTTAGTTAGAAAATAACTTTTATTTAAGTATTATTTTCTCCGTTGCTCGTAATAAAAACAAATGTGCCCCTTCCTCCCCACGGCTAGGATCCACTTGTGCACTGCAGGAAAGATAAAAAAAAAAAAAAAAAAACATAATCATATAAAAACGCAATCGCGTCTTGCACGAGATATTTCATTTGGGAAACGTCTGCACGCCGCTAACACAGCCTTTCGTCGTATAATACATTTTTATTTTATGTACTTATTATTTACGTATATATGTTCGTGCGATTATGTGTAGAAATATTAACAATATTTCCCCACAAAATAATTTTTTCAGCCCGGCGATAAATGACGAATCTCACAAATTTCAGTTTTTATGTACCTACGCGCGAAACGTTGGCACACAGTACGGTAATAATTGTCAGTAATCATCATGGCAATTATCGTGATACGTATACATAGAAACACACCCTTTAAAACTTAAAAGACATTAAATTTCACTTACGTAATAACGAACAATATACGTTATAGTAAAATATGGGTGAAAGGGATTTGAAAGAATTCAACATTTCCCCTTATTATCCGAAATATTATATAAATAATACGAGTATACGATTTTTTTCTTTTTAAGTATTTATTTGACATCAAATAATATACATTATGAAATTAATTTTATAATATTTATTTTTGGGTCAATTAATAATGAAATATTGAAAATTAAAAATTATAGTATTATTATTCGTAAATTGTAATTAGGTAAACTCACATTTTCCGTATATGTGAAATTAATTTATCTGTTTGAAAGAGAATAAATAATTTTAGCGATTAATTGTCGATTAAATTTATCTAAATATAAGTTTAAAAACGTTTAATGAAGAATCTAAACATTCGTCTAATTATATAGTTACAAGGTATAGTGTACATTAACACGTTTCTTAACGATATAATTAACCACAATAAGTTGTAACAATTTTATTTTATATTATTTAATACTGCATTACTGCAAAATATGTTTCCTCGATTTATATATATATATATATTTCAAGAAAATACAAGTATTATTTTTTATTATAATTAATTTAATTAATGTTTTTTAATTTATTATAAATTTAGTTGCAGGATAACTTTAAACACATAATATATTATGGTTTATGCATTTAAGAACTGACATTTTCTGTTAACACTCACGATGAGGTCATTTCATATTTTATATACTCGTCACTCGTGTATATTTATTATATTAGTTTTTTTTTTTTTAAATCGACAATTAGTTTTTAACAATTATAATATTAATATACAAATATACTATAAATAAGTAAATATTTAATGAAATTATTTAAATTAAGTATTTCAAGTGAATTGATAATCATATACAATGAAATGTAATGATGGAGACTATATAAAAACACGTTTCTAATTAATTCCATAATAGATTGATGTGTTGATTTTCATTTTTCATATGACAATAAAAATAATAATGTAGTATATATATATTTTTTTTTTATCTCAGGTATTTATTTTTTTTATTTTTTTTAATTTTTTTATTTTTATATAAGTATAATATCAAAGCCAGTAAGATGTTTTCGAGAATAGTTGGCAATAATATAAACTATTTTTGATACCATAATAATATTGTCTATTTTGATGACTTGTTCCAATTATAATATTTTTATTTTTTTTTTAAATTAACGTTGGTTCATGAAAAAGAACAAGAAATCTCTTGTGGTTTTATAAAATTAAATATAATTTAATTGTTTATTTAACTTATACTTATCAAATATTTAAGTCATTACAAGACTTCACAGATTATATAATGGATCTGTTCGTTAACAAACATTAATTATTAATTATTATAACTTATTTTAACGGCGTGGTTTTCATAAACCACTTACGCAACCTAGTGTAAATTTAATACGCATTAACTAATCAGAAGTGTGACATTAGCGCATTTGCAAACATGCAATAATAATGTATATATTATCATAATAGTTTTAACGTCAACCAGTGGCCGTAGTGATGATGATAATGAGCGTTAGTCGATGAATGCGTGCGTTTCAATCCGAACACTGTCTTTCGAAGTATATATTATGATGAATACGTGATGCTATTCATATTAAACAGTAAATATTTTATTTTTAAATTTGTCGTTAGAACTTTGTTTACGCATAAAACTTAGGTAGGTATATATGTTATTACAACGGGTTGTTTAATGTTATTTTGTTTGAGAAACGTAGACACATTATATTATTATTATATCGTGTAGACGAAAATGTAAATATTTAGCGTCCTACACAAAATAATATAGTTGTATTTTAATATTATGTGAATCCAAAACACGATATTATAATATTATGATTGCGATATAAAAAATATTAAATTTGAATATTAAACATACACCTCTACCTCTACGGCTCTACTATATATTATATAATAATATTATAATTATAAATGTACACTTTTTTGTCTCGATAATGGAAGTAATACGAATTAGAATTCGCTTTAAACGTATATAGTCGTGTAATGTGAAGAATCGTCTTCATTGACAATTTTATAATCTTGCTATTATATTAATATAATAATATTATAATGTATGTATTATTATAACTGCTATTACATTATTTATGGCTTGCGGCGTATCGCGTATATATGATATATTCGTACAATCGATCGTTGTAAACGTCACATTATCCATTGTTTTTCCTCCCCCGACACCTCGAGGCATATATTATATTATTATTATTATTATATTACCACGGGTATTATTCCTATAAATATAATATACGGAATATAATTGGATTTTGTAACATTCTATTGACCGCCTCTCGCTGTATACAATAATAATAATAATAATAATAATAATAATAATAATAAAATGTATCATTGGTAATTCGTCACGTTCAACATTTTAATTACAACCCTACAAATATTTCGAACCGTATAATATATTTCATATTTGCCTCGATGCGCGATAGCCTATAGGTATCCAATATAATATATTTAGTTATTTAGCGCGCAGCGGGTAGTTTTGGAGCCCCCGCAAAGAGCACAATAATAATAACAACGGTTCACGAAGAGAAAAGGAATATTAAGAAGAGGAATGCGCGTTTATTGTACCTATGTAGTTTTTCGAATTGAAAATATGATATTATACTGGTAATATTATTCGGGGTTGAAACAAAAGCAAAATATGGCCACGATTTTTTCATTGTGTACAATAATAATAATAATAATAATAAATGCAAAATCGGCATAATACGCTGTCGTCAGTGTTTACAATTTATATAATAATTTTATAGTCTACTATTGGTTGGTGGTAAAAAAAAAAAAAAAAAAAAAAAAAATAAATAAAATAATAAAACAAGTTGCTTGTACAATATATAAATACGTTGGTCACGTCTCAAACAATGGCCTACATTTGTTCATATATTATATATTATACTATTATTTTTTCCCCGCCGTGTCACCGACGGAAGAAAATAAAACAAACTCTATATTATAGAATATGTGTATAATATTTTTTACAGAACCGATAACGCGCCCGTGGCGTAGTCCAAACCGGCAGCAACACACACGCCATATTGTTGTAGTATTCTTCGATTTTCGTAAATTTAACCTCTCCGAGTCTAGTGTTTCGTGAACGGAAATATACCGAAAACCCTTTGTAGGTGTCCGCCGTACACTGAATCTTATGATCGAGGTAGAATAGAAAACAAAACCAAAAAAAAAAAATAAAAAAAAAAAAAATTACGAATATTTTTGCGTTGTTATAATGTCATACGATGAGCAATGCGCCGATGTGACCTGCACGATCCGAGCACTGTGATAACATGTTATCATGAATGCGGTTTTCCCGTCCGTTTTCCTCCGGCGATTATGGCGGTACAGGCTGTTGCTAGTTGCCGTCTTGGTGTTCCACGCGATTTCGGCTACATCGGCCGGCGTCGAGAAAACGTCCGAATTCGTCAAAGGCAAAAGTAAGTGACGTTTTTGTTTAATTTTTTATATATTATATTATTATAGTTATTTTTTCTATCGCCATATACGTTCCCTTCGCTTTTTTGCTTAAAATCTATGTAAAGAGTTGCAAAGAGATTAGCTATACCTATAACCCCTTACCTGTACTTATTTTTATGTTATAATTTATATTTTATTGTGTTCACGACATTTTTAAAATTGACATGTAATATTTAAGTATTCACAATTGCTCAAAGAATTATTGGTATGCACATACACATTTAATTAATATAATATATCGGTATTAGTGTAAATATTTATGTACAAGTAAGTAGCAATTTGAAATAATATGCGATTAAGAATTAAATTAATCGTTCAAAAATAAGATGTCCTTATTAATTGTTTGCATGCGTGTCTACAGACTGATGGTGTTTTATGTATAAATGGTTAGGTATCATCAAAAAAATATGGCAATGCTCATCTTTAACCAAATGGCTTTAAAATATACGTATAGAGGTATATTAAGAAGCACACGAGTAAAACGTATTTCTCCTAATATTAAATTTTATAAATTATAACAATATAAAGACTGAATTTTATAAAAAAAAAATTGTATATCGGAAACAGATCAACTTCGTATTATAATAAAAAAAAAAATAGAGTTAAAATTAATTATTTAAGCCGAAAAATCATTTTGAGGTTTTGACTATTTCGGGTTATCAAATAAATTCAGTAGTATACTATTAATACTTTCTGAAAAATGTTGGTAATTAATCCAGCTGTAATAATAATTGTAAATTATCATACCAATTATTATTTGATAATTACTAATTATTTTAATCTCAGTTTCTGTATAATTACTTATTTACTAATTTTAAATAACGTAGGTATCTATTAAAACGTGTTTTAACATAATATAATAATTATTTTCATCAGATCTATCGCAATAACTTTAAGTTATTTCAAATTAACATGTAGATTGACGATTTATAATTAGTTTTCGGATTAATAATTTAATATAATTGTGTAACTTGAATGTGTTTATTGGTAAAGAATTGGAATTTAAACGTTAAAATAAATACAGATTCGTATTAAATAGCGTTTAAAAATAAATCGACGGTGATTATCGTTTAAAAAATTGTATAATAAAATATGCGATTAATGAATAATATTAATAAAAAGTATTCGATTTCATAACCTTAAAGTTTTGCTTATTTTAATTTGAACGGTAGGTACCCGTTTGACGATTGATTTGTATACTACACGCCATAACCATTATAATATTTCTACGTTTAAAAAATATAACAGTCGGATGATATTTTTAAATCAATTATTTTTTTTATATATATTCATGCTACCTATACATAATAACTTTATTATGTTATTAGTTTATTACCTATTTTTCTAACGTTGATTACTTTATAATATTATACGCCGTTCTCACAGAGGCGTTCGTGTGTGTTCCTCGCGCTCATGACGAACGTGTAAATATTGCTTGGGAAGTTATCCCAACTCGCGTGTTTTCTCGCGGCAAAGTCGCACATTCTTATCCATAAATAATAATATACAATATACCTATATTATAATATTTTATATATTCGTACGACCGATAAAAGCTATTACCGCGTCGTATTATTATAGTCGTGGTTTATACCTACGTCGAAACGTGTCGAATGTAATCGTTAATCGCCGGTCGTGAACACGACAGCGGCGGATTTCATTGCAGCGTCGTCGTCTCCGTCGAGACCGGTAAAAAATAAACCGCGCGTGATAAATTTCGGTTTAAATATTATTAATATTATTATTATTATTATTATTATTATTACGCGTATAGTTTTACGGCGTATAGAATATCGTCGTCGTGATTTCGTGAATTCCTCGTTCCCATATTATACAGAATAACGTGTTGGAAATTCATTTGGTATTTTCACGAGTTTTTTTTTTCCTTTTTTCGTTTCTATAATATTATGGGTACACAATAAATTCACGCGTGTTATTATAATAATGTAACATAATATCAGTAAATACTCGTCGGGAGATCGTATTATAACAATAATTGTTTTACCAGTGCCAAAACAATGTGTTTGGAAATGAATTCTCTTGAAACGCTCACATTCGCGTTTAACACTTTAACCGAGTATACCAGTCGTTATAATAACTATACGGTCGCATTAGCCGTGGCATTTTGTTTCCTTACAATAGCCGCGGTCCGATATTTATTCGTAAACACATCATAAAAAAGTAGATGACCGTACGTCATAATGAATTTGCAATATTCATCGTTCTGCGCGCATACCGAACGACCCACTGCGGCTAAAATAATTATAACTTAACAGTGTCGTTTGGAGAATATTTTTCTACGAGACGCGAAAAAGAAATAAAAACCACCTGGTCGGACACGAAGAAATAAATCTAAAAAATACACGATTGGCGCGTGCACATGAGCATAATATAATGTACGCGTTGGGTATAGATTGTATTATTATTAAAACGAAAAAACGAGACCGTCGACAATGTAATAAGTAATATTATTTTATGCATTTATTATTATATGATAAAAATATATACCGCAGCGTGTGCGTTTTTTCCCCTCGTTTTCGATCTGCTGCTCTCTTACGAGGGCTCACGTATTATGTGTAGTGTTACGCCTAGCGTCGTCGTCTGTTTTAATACCTTTGAATTTGGCAATTTGCTTACATATTATTAATAATCTATGTAATAATAATGATAAAAATGTATATTATATTATATAATATTAAGTTATACGAAAAAGAAACTGGTTTCTCGGCGTGTGTGTGTACATATGACGTATTGAATTATGAAAAAATGTGAAAAATTCACGCTTGACCGAGCGGACAAATCCGGCGTATACATATATACGCGAGAACAACTTGTTACCCGATCGCGTATAATATTATAACGCAAGTACGCAAGTCCGTTCGCATTTGACGGGCCGCTTCACAGCCGGGGCGAGTTGTTATGATAATACGTACATCGGGTGTTCGAAATTGTCCACAATTAATTATTATTAAACGTCGTATACGTTTTTGAATATTATATTATTTGTTCGCACTTTGACGGCCGTTTGTTTCAGTCGGACGTCGAAAAAAAATAAAACATAAAATGTATAACGTGTCTGATGAGGTATTTTATAAATATTATAATATTTATAATACAAATTCATACGAACTGTCCGAAAATAGACGTTCACATCTGTATACTTATACGGATACGTACAAAACGTTAAATATTAACAAACATAATATTACATTATAATAAATCGCCGAGTCGAAGAAATGTAAAATCATTCTTCCGCGAAACGTGTACAGTGTACTACCCATCTACCGTTTGTATGGCCACACGGCGGCATCAAAAACCACATAATCTGTCTTCATTGCCGTAACCTGTAATATAAGACGTGTGTTATGCAAAAACGTAAAAACGTAATATTATAAATTTATTATGTGCGTAATGGAAGCATTACAACTTTATAAGTATATTATCTGTGATATGTTTTCAATAAAATAAAAATATATTATATAAGAAATAATATGAAGTATATACCTTCAAGGTAGCGTATAATTATATAATATTATCATTATCATATGGCGACCGTTTATTAAATTATAATTTTATAATATAATAATATTATAAAATCAAATGTCGGAATTTAAGCTTTCGAACATCTGTCGGCGCGCAGACGACTGTGAATATCATACGCATCAACATTAATATTATTATAATATGATTATACGTCTACGCGGGGTGTATATATGTATACGCAGTCTAAAACAACCCCCCGTGTACATTAAATAATATTACGAGGTCGGCATATTGAACGTATATACCTACATATACACTTATTTTTCCGTACGTCCTAACCGTAATTGAATGATTATATTATACCCCGTTTTTTTTTTTTTTTTTTTTTTTTTTTAATTAACGATAATCGCCATAAATCGTTTATAATATTATAACCATAACCTTAGTAGGTATTTAATAATAATAATATAATACTAGATGTTAAAAATGCCATTATCGTTTAAATCGTATAGTAATAAACAACAGACGTATACGTATATTATAAGCGTGTCTCCCGACACAGTACAGCAACCATGTTAATATTTCAAATATTCAAGTATGTATTATTAATCGTTTCGTACGTGTCAGAAATCAAAATCGTATAATTACATCCCGAGGGGTAACATTCGTTTTCGAACCGAACGTAAAATGTTATACCTATACTCGTATATGTATATACAATATTATATGATATCTATTAGAGTGGTATGGTGGCGGCGTTTCTCACGAATCACCGTTCGCGGGTTTAAGCATGATATAATATAATATTATACAATAGGCGTATTTTTTTATTATTATTAATTTATCGAAAATCCCGTCAAAAGGGCATTGTTTATCCCTGAAGTATGTTTCGCCGTGTCCTTGGCTTTTGCCCTTGCGGACGGTCGTGTATCCATATAATAATAATAATAATAATAATAATAATATAAAAAAGTTCTTAGAGTGAAGAACAAAAAAATAATAATAATAAATAAATATAATAAAGAGAAGGATATAGTACGTAGGTATACGTACAAGTGATCAAGTGAGAAAGAGATAGAAGAGAAAAAAACGTATAATTATTATACACAACGCCTCCGGGTACGATGACTAGGCACATACCTATCTCCAGTCTCCACTCGAAGTGTACCTATACTGAATACCATGTACCACATATCGTACATATTATTATTATTATTATTATCATTATTATTATTATTATTATTATCATTATTATTATTATTATTATTATTATCATCATCATTATTATTATTATTATTATTATTATTATTATTATTATTATTATTAT
>JAIUCT010000027.1:89952-113001 GCA_021307375.1 Tetraneura akinire
TTTTTTGGTAAATTAAAAATTGTTATTTAATAAAAAAATTGAATTATATTTTTAATTTTTATAATAATAAAAAAAAAATTAATTATGAATTTTTTTTTTTTTTTTTTTTTTTTTTTTTTTGTTATTTAGGTAAATGTAATTTATGAATTTGAATTTTTTTGTGTGGCTTTTGAAGTCTGGATAATACGTTTTAAGAAATATGTTATTTTGAAAATTAATGATAATTTTTGAGTACAATGTTTAAGTTTTGGATATTTTATAGTAGACACATGTTTCCAAAATTTTAATAAAGAATGACAACTGTCTCTAAACTGATTTAGTCCTTCATCATCTAAAAGTTCTATTTCTATAGGTGCTGTATCTATTGCAAGAGTATTTATTATAATTAATCATCCATTTTAAATAACATTTACTAAAAAAGAATTATCTAAAAATTCAAAGGTTGGTTTGAATAATTTAAGTCTTTAAATCGATCTTTAAAACCATCTATCAAATACTCAAGTTTTACTCTCAAGATTTACTATATTTTATAATTTCTATACAAAATAATCTCAAATAAAACATGATCTGATGATTCATAATATTATTTATCTTATTGTTATACATTTTATTACTACCTTGATATTTAATCTATAATACCGATCGAAAGAATGGGACATTTACATGTAATATTGAAATTTATCTCCTATTGATAAATATAAATTAAGAAAATTTTTTTTTTTTTTTTGCTTGGCTCTTACATACGTTACAATTTTGTGATGTGGCTCACAAGTCACTTTTTTGTTGGCTACCCCTGATATAATATTATTTTCCATTAAATTTATTTACATATGTCATACATATTAAACAATAAACAAAATGAATATTTATCTAATTGTTGCACTATTTCAGGAGAGATGTTTACACAAAAATGAAACTTGTCCAAATGGTTATTATTATGAATGGGTAGGACCATTGGAACAAGGCGGTGCAGCTCTACGAGCTTTGGCTGGCAAAGCTGTTTGTAGAAAGTGTCATCCACGTTGTTTAAGGTGCACAGGTTTTGGATTCCATGACCAAGTTTGTCAACGTTGTGCTGGTTACAAACGTGGTGATCAATGTGTAGATGATTGTCCTATTGAGTATTATGCCACAACCAATACATTATCAAATGGAGAAATGGAACGAGAATGTATGCCTTGTGACATTTTGTGTAGAGGATGTTATGGTCCGCATGTATCACAATGCCAAGCTTGTCGTCATTTCAAAATTTTTGAAGTAAATACCACTTTTAGTTATATGTTTACATGTACTTACAAATCCCTATATTTATTAGTTATTACTTATTTATTACTAATTATTTATTCTTATTTAATATTTCAGCCTAATGGTAATCCACCAGATAACCGTACAGCTTTCAATTGTTCTGGTCCCATTTGTCCATCATTTGCTCCATATAAGGTATATACAAAAGAAGATCCAGATCCTTACTGTTCTGCTGATGATGTCAGAGTGGCTACTAAATTGTAAGTTAACTGTCAATACTTAAATTATTCCAATAATTAATTTTTAATTTTTAATTATTGATTTTTGTTTGTTTTTATTTTAGAAGTGATTCAGAACAAATACCATTGATATTGAGTGCGGTTGTAGTATTTACATTTTTGGTTATGGTTTTACTTATGATCCTTGTTTGGCACTGGAGAAGACGCGCACGAGCTAAAGAAACAGCTGTTAAAATGACAATGGTGCTAACTGGAATGGAAGATAATGAACCTTTAAGACCATCTAATGTCAAACCTAATACTGCTAAACTAAGGATTGTCAAAGAAGTTGATCTTAGAATTGGAGCAGAACTTGGAAATGGAGCTTTTGGAGTAGTCTATAAGGTAAAAATACTACAATTTTATCATTATGTGCCTACAAATGATAAAAATGAATATAAAAATTATGTATCAGTATAAAAATAGAGTTAATAAGTGTAGTTATTATATTGTGATGTTACTTTCTATAATGTTAACATGTAATAAGAATAACAATATTTTATTTATTTATTTATTTATTTATTTATTTTTTTTACATAGGGTGTTTGGGTTGTTGAAGGTGAGAATATTAAAATACCAGTTGCAATAAAAAAGTTACATAAAAAAGATGATACTTGTGGTTATGAGAATAATAGCAAAGAATTTTTGGATGAAGCTTATATAATGGCTAGTGTCGAACATGATAATTTAGTAAAGCTATTAGCTGTATGCATGACATCTGAAATGATGTTGGTCACCCAACTTATGCCACTTGGGTGTCTACTAAAGTATGTGCGAAACAACAATGATAAAATTGGTTCAAAAACATTTTTAAAATGGTGTACACAAATAGCAAAAGGTAAGAGAAGTTGAAATTGATAAAGAAAGTAACTCTTAATATTAAATATGTAATTATATTTTTATATAGGTATGGCTTATTTGGAAGAAAAACGACTAGTCCACAGAGACTTAGCAGCTAGAAATGTACTTGTGCAAAATACAAATTGTGTAAAGATTACAGATTTTGGTTTAGCTAAACTATTAGATGTCGATCAATTAGAATATACAGCTGATGGTGGAAAGATGCCTGTCAAATGGTTAGCACCAGAATGTCTCAAATATAGGGTATTTACACATAAAAGTGATGTCTGGGCATTTGGTAAGTAAATTTGTAGATAATATAATTTATTACATACATACAATGACTTATGTTCTAAAAAATGTTTACTTTTATCAGGTATTACTGTGTGGGAATTACTAACTTATGGTAAACAACCATATGAAAATGTTGACAAGAAAGAAGTTTTGGGTCTGTTGGAAAAAGGTGAACGTTTACCACAACCACCTATCTGTACTATTGATGTTTACATGGTAATGGTGAAATGTTGGTTGATTGAGAAAGATAGTCGGCCAAGTTTTGAAGAACTTGCGGATGAATTTGCTAAAATGGCAATTGATCCGGGTAGATATTTAGTAATACCTGGTGATCGTTATATGAGATTACCATCATACTCATCTCAGGTAAATCATCATTATAATATTCTATGAATAATAATTCATATTTATATCTTTGAACATAGGATGAAAATGAAATATTGTCCAACCTGGCAACAGAAGGTGCAGACATAAGTATAATGGAAGCTGATGAGTACACAAATCCAAAGATGAGCAATAGTATGCCAGGTCCATCAAGGTTGGGATCAAGTAGCACAGCGGGTACTGATATACTAGGGTCGATACATGGTAGGCATAACTGGGATCGTGAACTTAAAAAATTTGGAGACATACATAGAATAGGTTCGTGATAATATATTATATTAGCTGAAAAATAACTCATTAATAAAATCATGAGTTTTACCAACAAATTAGTAGACTTTTAAAATTAATTGCTTGCCTTGTTTTCGACAATAGATTGTGATACGTCAGATGATCTCAGTAACGGCAGCAAAGCACAAGTGGGTACTCTAAAATTAGATTTACCTTTGGATGAAGATGATTACCTTATGCCATCCCCAGCTAACGATGAAATTGACAACAAACGTCGGCACACACCTGCTAACTACATAGATTTAATTGGTCACCAACATACTGAAGGTAATATTCATTATAGTTTATAAGGGTTTATAATTATATTATCAACATACTCAACTTCATTTAATTTTCTATTTGTATTTCTTTTTAAATATTATTATAATAATTAAAGAGAAAACAATTAATATGTATGCCATTTTAAATATATTATAATTTATATTATATTTTATGAAAAATAATTTTATTGAATTATGCATTTATTTGTTTTTCAGCAGAATATGCCAATGGTAGTTTACCTGGTCTTACCAAAAGTTACCATCCTCCTGACTTTTTGCCTACCCAAGTGAGCAGTATAGACAACCCAGAATACCATTTAACTGGTGGTGAATCTAGTTCAGTAACTGCAGCAATAACTAATGGAAGTACAATTGGATCTGAAACATCTGTAGAACCACAGTCACCTGCACCAATTACCAATGGCCGTAGTCTAGAAGATGAGTCAGACCATGAATACTACAATGATTTTGACAGGTTACAAAGGGAACTCCAACCACTTAGACGAAACGAGACTACTGTTTGACAACCTAATTTTTAATGTAGTAAAGATTCCTTTGTCTTAACCCATGGTTTCATTTAATAGATATTTAAGTTTTATTCTGTTGACTCGTTTTAAGACAATAATGAAAAAATATTCGCGCAAAACAAGAATTTTAATATTTCTATGATATATTTTATTGTTTGATTTATGTTTATATTTTTAAAACTATTTATTTGTATACTGCTGTGCCATTTTCAATTCCGACTGTACATTTATATAATTATTTTATAAATTAATTGTGAACAAATATTTTGTATCATTATAAGCGTATTGTTGTGTTATTGTTAGCTTGTATGACAATTTTATTGTATATGTGACTGTATAGTTTGCCGTAAAACAATTAACAAAATTGAACAAGGGAACTTTTTCTCATAGTTAATGTACTTAAAATATAATCAAAAACAAAATTATCCCAAAAAGAAAATCGATTGCCTTTGAGATAACTGTGGGCTAACAAGTATATAATATATATTTGTATGTTTTTTAAGGCTGTGATATTTATTTAATTGTAAATATTTTTTTTCTTAAAACATATAATATATTATGTTTATTATTGTATTAGGTATTATAATACGTGTATAATATAATACGATAATTTTAAGATGACAAACACTATATACTATATATTTTTTTACTTTGTAATTTTTATTAGTTTATTATGCTCTATATCAACTTCATCAAGATTTCTGTTTTATTTTATAGACTTTTACCGATGTATTATGTGTTTAAATCATAATTGCGTATTTATAAACTACCGGTTTAGTTTATGTTGTTTTACTTATTGAAACATTAAGGACGACATATGGGAGATTTTCAAACTAACCTGTTGTACTTATATATAATATTCATTGTATACATTTTTTTTTTTTTTTTTGGATCTCTTAATTCTCCATGTATCCTCATAACTCATAATATTTTCTATGAAAACATTACAATAATACGTGTCATCAACCATAGTTTCGGTACAAATGTACCGATTTAAATACTAACATGTTTGAATTTATTATTCACATTTTGCTTGTTATTAGAAAATAAAATACCTAATATTAATAAGTGCCATTTGTTCTTGTTTTATACTGAAACGATGTAAAGATGGAAAACTATTCACTACCAATAATTATTATTATTATTTTTTTTTTTTTCGTATATTTAATGTTATAATAACTTAATAAGCATGTGTGGTAAACACATATAAGTCTTATTATGTGTGTTTATTAAATTTCTACATACATTGTACACGTTGTAATATTAGTTATGTGTGTAATTATCATTTTGTAAGTTTGTAAAGTATCAATAAAAACAAAATTGATAAATATATTATGTGTTGTAGTTGATTATAGATGATATTATGTCTAGTCATTTACCAGTGGTGGAGTCGGACAAATAAACTTAAGGTGTGTAAATTTAAAAAGAAGAAATTCAGAAATTTGTACTCAAACTGGTTTATCATCAGATTAACATTAAAAAAATTAACATTACTATAAGTTGTATTTCGTATTACATTTTATATAAGTACAATTTAAATAATGATGAAGTTCATCAGATATGTATGTACCAATTTAAATTTTTACATTTATCAATCTCTACGTTCAATATAAATAATTTATCATAAAACCCCTAAATGAATCACCTAAATATCAAAATCTGACAGTACTTTGTGCTCAGAATCGTTTTTCGAATGTAATGATTTATCATTGCATTCAAATGTTAATCAAAATTCAACACTATCCTCTTTACACCTGTTACCTGTATCCCTTCTATAACAATATCCCTTCTGTTGCTGTTTATATTTAAAACAGCTATAAAAAAAAAAATCGTAAATGTAATAATTTACAATTAATTAGAACTGAGTTAAATAAAATGTATTTAACATTCAATAAAATTTTCAAAATTTTTAAAAAAATGTCAATTTTATTTAACATTATTGTAAAATATTAAAATAATATAATACAAAGAAACCATGTATATAGTTAAAATAATGATTTTACTAAAATTTCAATTTTAAACACCTAAAAAAAAAAAAATTGAGAAATATTGAAATCAAATTTGTTGAAATTTCTGTTTTTTTGAAAAATTCTGTTTTCTTATCATTTTTTGGTCATATATTCTATCGTATAGGGATAATTTTGAGAAGTGCGAAATAAAGTACCAGTGGATGTAGTTGGTACTTTATTTAAGTAATTTTTCGCATTTCTCAAAATTATCCCTATGCGATAGGATATACGACCAAAAAATGATAAAAAAACAGAATTTTTGAAGAAAAACTTGAAACCGGAAACATATGTTGTTCGTGAGAATCGTAGAATTATTTCGGGTACCTAGATATTATGTTTAAATTATGATTTTTTATTTTTTATTATTTTTAATTGTTTAGACTTAAAAAAAAAAAGACACACATTGTAAAACCAATAGATAATGAGCAAAGCGATAATGTACCAATACAAAATGGTAATTTATAATCACATTCACATATAATATTATAAAGTTATAAACAGTGTTTGATTTGGAGAAAAAGAAGAAGGGGGTCTATCAGACTTTCAAAAAAAATAGCGTCCCCTCTAATATGCTTAAGTATATGTAATATCATAGGGGTTTTAATAATTAGTAGGGGTACGCTCAAAAAAATAAAAAATAGAAGAGGTACTCCGTCCCCCCCAAATCAAGCACTGGTTATAAATCCAAGAAAGTAACAATTTTACTAATTGATACACAATATAGTGCCTACCTATATGCAGTATATGCCTAAGTGATCGAGACTCGAAGACAATGACAATTCATTATTCGAGATGTATTTTGGATAAAAAATTGAAATTTATAATATTAATGGACGAATTTAAAGGAAACAAAATGTATTGCCTTTTAGACATTTAGGCATCTGCATTATCAGTACATTGTACATGCATCGAATTGAATGAAGACATTTTTTTGTAAACCATGCGATAATGCACGTGTTTCTGAGCCCAATGGATTTCTGTGCGGTTTTTAATATTTTCGTTGAAAAATAACTTATGAAAGGTACTGGTGTTATAATACGAGTACAATGTGGACTGAAAAAGGCATGCTTACCATTTAAAAATCGAATGTGTTCGACGAATATTAAAAGTCAAACTGAAACATAAGTGCTGAGTGGAAATGTGGAATCGAAAATCATATACAAAAAGCAAAGCATGCTATTTAATTTATTTATAAATTTTCAAGTCAAATAACAAAATTTCACCTAAAATTTTAGATCAAATAGGTACATATTTCTAAAGTCAGTTCTAAATTATTATGAATACTTCATTTGCGATTTTTTTTCTTTATAGCTGATACTGATACTGCTATGAGAGAAATACAGGTCTAAAAAGGATAGTGTTGAATTTTGATTAAAATTTGAATGCAATGATAATTCTAAAAACGATTCTGAGCAAGTATGAAGTAATTATGTCATATTTGATTATTTAGATAACTAATTTAGGGATTTTATGGGCATATTGCATATATGTTGAACTTAGAGAGTGAAGAATAAAATCCAAATCTTACAAAATAAATTCTTAAGGATATGTCTCATCATCGTGGTTCATGAGAAATCGTCAGATCCATAACGACATAGGGATACCCCTGATAAATACATGGATTAAAACCCAATTTAAAAATAATATGAAAATTTATACTACCTACCCGAAATAATGCTCCGATTTTCACGAGGATTTTCACGAGGATTTCACGAATATCATATGTTTCCGATTGAAAAGTGGACGTAGTTGGTATACTTTATTTAGATCATTTTTCGAATTTCTCAAAATTGACCCTATGCGATAGAAAAAATGACGAAATAACAGCATTTTTCAAGAAAACTGAAATTTCGACGAATAAATATTTCACGATAACTCGGACAATAATTTTGAAATTAGAGACTTGAAAATTTAATTAAGTGTTCATTTCATATAAGTACTACATAATATATTATGTGATAAAATTTTGGAACCGTTACGTTATAATTTTTCTACAAAATATAGGACTTTGAATATTTCGTAAAATTCTCGTTTTTATGCATATAATATTTGTTAAAATGGGCAGTTTTGGGTTTTAATTTTAAGGTCTGAAAATTTTACCGAAGTATACTGACATATTAATTAATATGATATCAAAATATCAGAAAAATCCCGAGTCTCTATTTTTTTTTTATAGCTGTTTAAAGTTGATATTTTTAGTTAGGTATATTACATAATATTTTTGTGATACGTATTCCATGAACGAACAGCCAATCACAAGTGGAGAACTACGCAATAGACGAGGTGAAGGGTGGTAATCCAGCCGGCAACCAAATGCTTATCAGTTTATCACAAAGCTGCTGACATATTTTGTCATGGTATCACCACAGATTAGATTAAGTTTTTGTTTTAGAGCTTGAAACTTGAAAGAGTCTGTTATTATTTTTCTATTTTTCATTTGCGGTAAGTAGGCACATTTTTATTATATACAACCATTAAATTATTCGCCGGTATATCGGACACCGTAGATTTTTGTGTAAACATTTCTATGCAAATTATTACCGGTCGGCGTATTATAGCCAGTCAGCCAACGCCCATGATATATTATTTTTCTGTAAAACCGGTCATAAAACATTATTAAATTTTAATTTGCTATTCATTTTAATCACTATTTATTATAAATTTACAATAAATCACTTATGAGCTATTTTTATTTACACATAGGACATAGTGCTTTGACAATCAATCGATCGAAAGATGTCTGGGGACGCATATAAAGAACGCACGTTCATCATGGTCAAACCGGATGGCGTTCAACGCGGTTTAGTCGGTAAGATAATCAAACGATTTGAAGAAAAAGGTTTCAAATTAGTTGCCATGAAGTTCATGTGGGTAAGTTTATATATTGTATGTTAAATTTTCATCTAAACTTTATTGGTTTTACAATGATGTGTGTCTTTTCTTTATCTTTTTATGTCTAAGGACACTTACTACCCGAAATAATGCTCCGATTTTCACGAATATTTTATGTTTCCGATTGCAAATTGGATGTAGTTTGTACTTTATTTAGGTCATTTTTTGAATTTCTCAAAATTGACCCCAAGTGACAGAAAAAATGACATTTTTCTTTGACGAATTTGACTCATCATGATTATAATAGTAACCATAGTAATAATATAATTATTATTGAAACTAGCAGCAACCAATATAATAATATTATTGAAACTAATAGCAAACATCTATAAACAAATTTCCATCGTAAATCTTATAATACTTGTTTGAGCACCCCTCCTGAGGTTGGGCCCATGACTTTTTAACTTAACTGATCTTTTTCCCATAGGCCTAATATATCTCTGTACCAAATTTTGGTGCAATTGGTCCAGCCATTTAGGAATGCATAAAAGGCAATCAGAAATTTGTTTATACATTATATGTGTGTGTGTGTTGTGTGTATATATATATATATATATATATATGTATAATATAATATAAATATTTCATCAATAAATGCTTAACTCAATCTCAAGACTCAATTTTTTTTTATAGGTGTTTAAAGTGGAAATGAAATTTCAGTAAAATTAATATTTAAGTATTTATATGGATTCTTCCTATTATATAGTTCAAAGTATAAAATGCAAAGGAAGAAAAAGGAATACAGGTGTAAAAAGGAATAGTGTTGAATTTGATTAAAATTTGAAAGCAATGATAAATTACATTCAGAAAACGATTCTGAACGAAGTACTATCAGATTTAGGTATTTAGGGATTTTATAGGTATAACGTATAAATATTGAACGTAGACTGATAAATGTAAAAATTGTAATTAATACATATTATATTATTTGATGAACATCACTCAATATCGTTTTTCGAACGTAATGATTATCGTTGTATTCACATTTTAATCAAAATTCAACATTATCCTCTTTACACCGGTATCAGCTCTTTTTTTTAAAGTTATTATTTTTAACATTATTATATCATATAATATTATAATATAATGTAATGTATTGTAATAGTACAAAAAAAAAAAAAAAAAAAAAAAAAGAATAATTAAATTTAAATATTTAATCATGAATATTTATTTTAGGCATCTGAAGAATTATTAAATGAACACTATGCTGATTTATCAAACAGAATGTTCTATGGCGGTCTTGTCAAATACATGTCCTCTGGACCAGTAGTTCCAATGGTTATTGCACTCAAAATTATTTATTTGATGATGAATAAAGAATATGTTTTTTAATATTAGGTATGGGAAGGATTGAATGTTGTGAAAACAGGACGTTTTATTCTAGGTGAAACTGACCCTAAAAATTCTAACCCTGGAACACTTAGAGGAGATTTATGTATCCAGGTTGGCCGGTAAATATTTTTTTTTAATTCTATAACTTTTTAGTTGCTTATCGGTTATTGCAACTACCTATATTCAGTTCATTGTGGACTACCGTCCCGCAATCACAAATCAAACATGGTTTTTCACAACACATCAAAGGATTTTTCGATTTGCGGAGCATATACTTCATTGTTATATTAGTGATATATGTATGATACCGTCTCGTGATGCGATTGTTTAGGTCAGGTGGACCTTTTGTGATGACTGAGCCACATCATATGGGTAGAAGTTGTTATACTTTTTAATACATTCAAATTTAATGATTATGTTCTATAATACAATACATTTTTTTTTTTTTTTTATATATATAATTTTACAATAGGGAATAATAAACAGAAATATTTTTACAAATATTAATATTTAATTACATGAAAAAATATATTTATTAATAATAAAACTAATGTAATTTTCTCGTAATATTAATGTATTATATACAATTAATTAATGGCTTTTAAATTGAAGTAAGGCCTGCATCAAAATCTACCACATTTGGCCTGTGGGCAGGACACCCCTAGTTTATGTCATACAAAATCCATAGCTATTAACACAAATAGGTATTAGGTTTGTATATTTTAATCCCTTGGGCGTAGTTGTGTTCATACACGTGAAAAGTGCCATAGCATGTAGTGGCACGTGAGTAAGTGAGTGGAGCCAGTAGATGAAGCAAGCACTTACACTTAAAAACTATACTTAGGTTTTTTGAAAAACTCATTACTACATAAAACTAATGATAAGGAAATGAACCGCAATACCGCATTATATAGGTAGTCCGATAACCGATAAGTGTCACTTTTTATATTATTTAATTAATATGTACATCAATTTCAATTTAACAGTAACATAATTCATGGTTCAGATGCTGTAGAATCAGCAAATAGAGAAATTGCACTATGGTTTTCAGAAAAAGAATTGGTATCATGGTCAAGAGCTAGTGACTCATGGTTATATGGAGAAAACTAGGATTTAACTATATTGTAATTTATTAATGGTAATTAATTATTTATCACAAATAAAATAGTTTGTTATTATATGGTAAATGCAATTTTTATTAATACAAATTTTAAGTGTTTTCATTTAATTATATTAATAATGCATTGTTTTAACCATTTTTATAAAAATAAAGTTTTAGTTTATACTTCATATTATTATCAGATATGTTTAGTATTTACATCAAAATAATAAAATATATCATTTTTTTGGCTTTTTCCTCGTTTGATTTTCTTCATTATTGTCATTTTTCTTCTTTCCACTTAACCAAGATGTCATGAAAATACTGCTTTTGTTAACTCTACAAATAAAAAATATATATGTATAACACTTTTTAAATTTAAAAACTTTAAGGTAATCAAAAATTTTAAATAATTAATATTTTTAAATTATTTTATCATTATTTTTATTAAGCTGCGCCCATACCTAACAAATACTCAACAAACATTTACTGAACAACTGAAATATCCAGAAAACGTTCGATAAACAGTTTGCCCAGATGTTTGTTAGGTGTGGACGCAGCTTTATATTTTAAATTAATTATAATATAAAAATACATTTTATTAAAATTATATAGATATTTATATACATTTTTGATGTTGGCTTATTACATTCTTCACTTTTATTACGAGAATTGTTGACTATACTTGACACTTCATGCCATATTAAATTATCATTAGGCTGAAGCATAGAAATAGCTCGACTTGAAGATACCCTTCTGCTATCTAACCAATCCTAAGTAATCCATTCATAATTAAATGAGATTAAATTAGATTAATATTTAACATATTATTTATATACTGTAGTATTTAATCATACCTCTACTAATTGTTCATTATCTAAGACTGCAGGTATTCTGTGATGAAGCTGAGAGAATGTTTTACTTGATTCCATTGTAATAACCGAATAGCTATAAATGTAGCCGTTGGATGATTTCCATTTATTATAAATTCCAGCTAATTTAAGTAATGTCGGACCACTCCATCCAGTTTTTTCAGACCACTGACTAGATTCCCAAGCATTTTTATCATAAACTGAAATCTTGTATAATTTTTTATATAAAAATATTATTATAATATATAATTAATTAGTTAATTAATGCAAAATAAATGTACTATAAATCTATTTTTACACTATTGGGAATAAATGTCCTTTAGGCAACCAAACATAAACTTCAATTAAGATCTTTTTTGAGTAATTAAGTGTTATATTTTCAATATTTTTTTAATGATAATAAAATAATGAATTTAAGTTATACAAACATTATTGTCTTGAGGTGCATATATAAAGTAAGGCTTCTTCTTTCCAGGTTCTCCGGTTGTTTTCCATTCATAGAAACCTTCACAAATGACTATACATCTTCTTCCTTTAGACAATTGTTCACTATACAATTTAGAAGTTGTTAAATTTTCTATTCGACAATTATATGTGTTGAATCCATGATTATTAAAGTTTCCCTAAAATATTCTTTGAATATAATATTAACAACAGAATCTTAGAAATACTATATTATTTAACAGTGTGGAGTATGATCAAAATTGACCCTGAGGTTAATATCATTAATCCTTTCATATTATGATCAAGGTTTAAGATTTTCCACTAACTGTTCATTCACCATTATTTTTACAATATTCTAATTCTAATTATATACAATATATAATTTTGAATTATTTCCCCTTTTCTAGTTGTGATTAAAATTACTGTATAGTTTTTATACATAAAATTAACTTGTGATTAAAGACTGTTTGAACATTCTATACTTAGTATAGTACAAGACGAGTTAAAAAACAAAATAGACAATCGTATTCCCTCTTCGCCCCAAATAAATACTTCTGGTTATTTATTGCATGAAAGTTTAAAACTTTAAAATATGAAACAATCAGTAAAATATTCATAATTATTCAATTTTATCATCAGTAATATCAAATAAAAAAATTTTATAATTTCCATAAAGTACTCCACTTCAAAATTTTGGTCATACAGCATATTAACTATATATTTAAACCGGCTCTGCTTGTGATTCATTTTAAATTATTAATTCTATAATTTATTATTATTAAATATCTATGTTTCTAAATATGTATATTATTATACACGTCAAGCAATGTTTTGTTTTTAAATAAAAATTATAAAATAACCAAATATATTTACTTTGTGCCATGGTGGTATCATGCCCCATACCATTGGTGTCAATATTCTTGATGGATATCCAACAAATTCTTCTCCAGAGACAAGTATAGGAGTTACGTCAGTAGGCACTATGTTATTAGATTGTTTAAATTCAAGATCTCCTAAATCATGCCATTCTGTCTGACAAAACAATGTTTCTTTGTGTTTTTTATAGCTTGTTGCTTTGCAATAAGTTTCACGTTTCAAGTTACTATTAATAAATAATATATGCAAATATAAGAAAATACAGATATGATATAATGCATAAATCTGATATTTGTTATAAAATATAATTATTAAAAACAAATCTTATAGGTAGGTTAAAATTATTTTTATTATTTTTGATACCTAGCCTAATTTTTATTTATTCTATTTTCCAAATGTCCACGGTATCTAATACCTATCTCATCTTATGTCTGTCGCAAAAAAAAAAAAAAAAAATAAAGTGTCAAGTCAACAGCAAATACATTAACAAATACTCACAATTTTGTGAATATTCAAAATTTTATAAGTACTTTACACATCTATTTTCTTTTCAATCTTGTTTTAACTTCTATTAAGTTATCCTCTAATTTTTCATCAAACAAATAGGTGTATTTACATTTAATAAATTATCAAGAGTTCATATAATTGAGCATATTAATAATAAATATACTTACCAAGCCGTTCGACCGCACATTTTTATTAAAACACAATACAATAAAGACAAGGTAAAAAATAAAGTAAGAGAATAATAGAAACTATCAAATATAGTTGAATTGTAATTGTGGTAATAAAAGTAAGTAGTAAACTAGTTACTACTAAAGTATTAATTAATAATTATTAAATGAGACTTTTCTATGACGTGGGTCTAATTATAAAGTAAATATTTAATATACTACAGAAGTCTATATTCTTAGTATTCTTACTCTATGATAAATCCTAAGGTCTAATCACTTTTTCCCGCTTTATTCGGGTTGGATTAAAGCTGATAAAATGTTTGATTATTGATAAAACCATTGATAAAACCAATGATAATTAAAAAAAAAAAAACAAAATTACCTTTTGAATAAAAGATGAAAAAAAGAAAGCAAGCCCAAGTAAAGAAATCTTTAGGCCTCGAACGAATTAGATTGGTTTAAGCATAAATAAAATGTGTGCACTGTACAAGTTGAATAATATGACGAGGAATGGTGAAAAAACAACGTTAGCATTATAAAATTACAACGTAGAAATAAAAAAAAAAAGAAGAAGATATATTTGAGTAGAAGAAAAGAGTGAACATAATTCCTAAAAATTAATCATTTAAGAAAATGCGATAGGAAAGAAGAAGACTAAATTTATTTTTTCACTAAACTAAATTCTGTATTTTATATAATTTTAGATTCTGAGCGATTTCGAGATTCTGATTTTACAATGTGTGATTTTTTTTTTTGTCTGCAGACACTTTTACAACCCGAAATAATGATCAGATTTTCATGAATAGCATTTGTTTCCGATTGGAAAGTGGATGTAATAGTTTGTACTTTATTTAGGTAATTTTTCAAATTTCTCTAAATTGACCCTATGTGTTAAAAAGGCAATGAAAAAATGATGAAAAACGGCAATATGTAAATCAATATCTCATTACCTGACTGAACTTTGATTAGAATCGTTTTTTCGAATGCAATGGTTTATCATTGCATTCAAATTCTAATTAAAATTAAACACTATGATTTGCACACCTACATCCTTGCGGCAGGAGTATCAGCTCGTCTTTTTTTTTTTTATTTGTTCAGTTATCTTTTACTTTTCTTTTATGACATTTTGATTCCAAGACCTAATTAAGATTTCTAAAGACACTTTCGGACAACGCGGATAACTATTGAACAATGAATCTATCTACCATTGATATATCTCAAGAATCAAGACATCGAGTTAATACTAACTTCCAACTTAAAACATTCAAACAAAAACATAAATTGCAATGTGGTCGTCATTACAATAATTTATTATAAATAAGAAAGTCGCATATAAATTAAAAAAAAAAAATATTAACCATTTAATTGTTCGGCCATTTCGTTTATTATTTTGAACTTTTGAAGAGTGATGTTTTATTTCAGGAAATCTCATACTGACATAATAACTCGCCGCTTCACCGACTCGGCTACTCAGAAAGTCAGAATACTAACGTAAGAAACCAGTTTTAAAATTAGAATAATAACATTAATTATAATATCTTCTACATCGGCACCGTGGCCAAACTAAAATTATAATCAAATTAATTTTCATTCTATTATCAGTTCAGAATGTTCTGATTCGGATATATTATATTCCTAAATCATTCGTATTTCATACGAAATACGAATTATTGAATAGGTTCAGTGAATCGATTCACTTAAATGTTAAATGTACTGAACTACTGAATTAAAATGAATCAATTCACTTGATTTTGAATTCACTCAATTTCCAACGCCAACACTGTGGAAAATGGATATTTATTGTTTCACATAGTTTATTAGGATCGCTATCTTTTGTTCCACAAAACATTTGTTCCAAAAAATATTTCTTCCATTGATAACATCAACGATGATAAACATTTGTTCCAAAATATTTTCGTCGCTACGCTCCTCGGCAGAAAACGAAATATCCCTCGATTTGTTATGGAAAACCACCTTCGGTGTGTAATACTGTAATAGCCAATAGGGAATGATTATAAAAGCCAGATACTAATATAAATATTGAATATAATTACGAAGAAATAAATTTATATACTAATATGGCAATATACATTTATAATATAAACATAATATTTGTCCCGAAATGTTTCTGTAAATTTCTTTTCCGAAAAAAATGATTCCAGTAAATTATATGGTTCCCATGATTTATTATTCCTCCAACAATAATCAATCCTTAAAAATACTTTCCCGAAAAGTTGGAATCCAACAGTATATTTTCCTGAAAGTTTCAAAAAGATCGGTTTATTTTATTTTTTTTTTAAACACGTATTACGATTACGTATTTTTTTAAAAAAAAAAAAACTGTTTTAATAACGGACCGATCTTTTTGAAACTTTGAAGAACTCTTTATATATATATTTTATATGTGGAATAGTTTTGGAACCGTTACATTAATTTTTCTCCAAAATATAGGACTGAATATTTCGTAAAATTCACGTTTTTACGTATATAAAGTGTGATAAAATTTTCAATTTTGGGTATTTTGGTCTGAAAATTTTACTGAAGTATACTTACATATTACTTAACATCATATTTAAATATTATAAAAATCCCAAATCACAATTTTTTTTTATAGCCGTTTTAAGTTGATATTTTTAGAAAAACGAAAATCTTAGAATCCATACGTATAAATAAATATTCTGAAAACACTTTTACTACCCGAAATAACGCTTAGATTTACACGAATAGGGTATGTTTCCGGTAGCAAAGTGGATGTACTTGGTACTTTATTTAAGTCATTTTTCGAATTACTCAAAATTGACTATTTATTCTTATATCTACACCCTTTTCCCCCTATATGTGTCCTATGACACGATTTTATATATTCGTGTTTCGAATATGTATGGGATACGTACGTTCTGCTGTCATACCATACGTTCGTATATGTCATATGACTGAAAATGCATTTATGTACTTTGGACAAATCGTTCGGTTTGCCCCGAAAGTTCCATAATTATTGTCATATCTTCTGTCGATATGACAAAACGTAGGGGACCAGTCATTAACAACTCATTTGTTGTAAATTACCTCACACACATACGTCCTTATATATTATATATTTGCATGTAATTACCTAAACCATTGTACTGTCTATTATGCCTCTTTATTAACAACGTGGGAAATGTTGGCGAACACCCTTTTAAATTTTTTAGTAATAGAATCTTCGGCGTGCGCCCGGTAAAGTTGTATTTTTTGTTTTTTGGGGTTTAAATCTCCAAAATTTTTTACTTTATATAGTTTCATTGCCTACTTAAATTATTTATGCCAAAGAATTAAATATTTTTATCTACCTATACTTGTATATTTATAAATTTGACATTAAAAACGATTAAATATCGAGTCCACGGTCTTGTGCATGGGTAGGTAATAATTTTTTTTATTTCGTTTATTTAAATGTAAACGGGAGTGTAGACTTATATTTATAAAATCAATTTATAATTATCACAAAAACAAGATGATAATATTATAAATATGTGTATAATATTTTTGAATTCTCAAAATTTCTTACGGCTTTACTATGCAAAAATTTTGTGCCAGGCAAATAAAAATATAATCATCCCAAAATAATTTTAGTCCATATGCTTACGGTTAGGAACAGTGTTAGGAACAGATAACAAAAAAATCATCTGGATAAAGATAAAGATAACAAAACTAAATTTTATCTAAGATACAGATAAAAGATAAACAAATTAAATTCATCTAACAAAAAGATAAAAGATAAAAATATTTTATCTAGATAAATAACAGATAATTATAGAAATTAAAATTAAAACAACTAGGTAATTAAAAAAAATATATATACCATCATGCAAGTTTATGCCTGTATTATAATATGTTTACTTTTGGCTTTATTAATTATATCATGTTGTGTATCACCAAACATTAACTTGGACACATATTATATAAGGAACCAATAAGAGCCAAGGGAGTAACAAAGGTATAAATAGAAATGGGAGAAGTCACCCTGCTGTAAAGTATGTGTAGAGTGGACCAAAAACAAAACACATTTATTTAATAATATTTTTAGAAATAATATTTACAAATACTTCAAATCAAGTTATAACAATTTAAAAATTAATATGAATTACAAATATTATTAAGAATAATTAATAGTCTTTTCAGAAAAACGTCATATATTTTTAGCCCTGGATGTTATTTTACGTACACGTTGTGTCCGAGATAATGAGAATAAAAATTAAACAATTTGAAACAGATCCATCTAATTATCATCAAAAAATTTATCTTGTATAATTATTTATCTAGATAAGTTAAGTTTTTATCTAAAATAAATACTTAGATAACTTATATCTATTTATCTAGATATAGATAAAAGATAAAAAAATAATTATCTAGATAATTTATCTAGATAAATTTATCTAGATTAGTTCTAACACTGGTTAGGAATTATGAGACAATAGACAATATTTATTTATTTTTTTAATTTATTTGAAATTGAAAATTTGTATAATTATCATTAATATTATTTATATACGAGTATAAAGAAATAGTTAATACTCCCATATTAAATAAACATTAATTTTGGTGTAACTTTTACCTCTGCTAATGTCTACTGGTATTTATATTAATTATATAGGTATTTTGTACTCTAATTACTAAATAAATAAACTTAATAACTTCTCTTATATAGGTTTATTAGTAAAGTAATTTTTTTTTTTTTTTTTTTTTTTTTTGTGTGTGGATTATTAGGTATCATTAATTATAATATCATTAAAAAAAAAATCACGTTTAAACAGTACTTTTTCTGCTCCACCTTTTTATTATTTATTGTCCGAATTGATAGACATACTTGAGTTTTTATCAACTTAAAAAGGTATAGTGAATAATAATAACAACATTGATACATTTAGTTAAATAGCATAACACTATTTGTAAAAAATTTGAATTAAAATTAACAGTTTGATAAGGTAAATTACTTAAACTACTAAAGGCCACACCATCGCCGTAATAATAGACATATACATATTATGTTATTTGTAATTATAATTACAAAGCAAATACTTTAAAAACACTTAAAAAGACCGAAAAAATAAATATCTTTATTATTTTTTTTTTTTTTTTTTTTAGGCAAATTCAGAATTATTACTAGTTATTGATTTGCATTTATTTATGACGTTAAACAAATTTAGACGTGTAAATTGGTAACTGAGCAAGAACGTAACTCTGAATAAGTTAATGGCACTGGTTGACGTTGTGCAGACCGGAGGACCGGAGACCGAAAAAATAAATATCTTTATTTTTTTTTTTTATTTTTTTTTTTATTTTTTTTTTATTATTATTTTTTTTTCTTTATTATTAAAATTTTAATACCGAAGACCGTACCAGGACATCGACGTTAGCGGCGGCATTCGACGAAGACAATAACGAAGACAGCGAAAGCATTCGACTAGAGCCATGCCGACGATGGTGTCGGTATCTGAATAGGTCAGTGCCGTAGCCAGGGGGGGGCTTTCGGGCTTAAGCCCCCCCGAAATGTCAGATGACAATAATTTCCATAGATTGTACATAATTTCCATAGAATGTACATAATTTCCATAGAATGTACATAATTTCCATATGATGTACATAATTTCCATAGAATGTACATAATTTCCATAGATTGTACATAATTACCATAGATTGTACATAATTTCCATAGATTGTGCATAATTTCCATAAAATGTACATAATTTCCATAGATTGTACATAATTTCCATAGAATGTACATAATTTCCATAGAATGTACATAATTTCCATAGATTGCACATAATTTCCATAGAATGTACACAATTTCCATAGATTGTACATAATTTCCATAGATTGTACTTAATTTCCATAGAATGTACATAATTTCCATAGATTGTACATAATTTCCATAGATTGTACATAATTTCTATAGAATGTACATAATTTCCATAGATTGTACATAATTTCCATAGAATGTACATAATTTCCATAGAATGTACATAATTTCCATAGATTGTAGATAATTTCCATAGAATGTACATAATTTCCATAGATTGTACATAATTTCCATAGATTGTACATAATTTCCATAGAGTGTACATAATTTCCATAGATTGTACATAATTTCCATAGATTGTACATAATTTCCATAGATTGTACATAATTTCTATAGAATGTACATAATTTCCATAGATTGTACATAATTTCCATAGATTGTACTTTGTACATAATTTCCATAGATTGTACATAATTTCCATAAGATAATATAGTTCGTAATTACCATATTTATAGTAAATCGTGATAAGTGATAATTTTATGTGACAAGATCAAACGAAGCCCACGGAGCCTAATCTAAACCACCGATATACCTATATTCTACGAAGCTTACGGAGCCTAATCTAAACCACGGATATTTATACATATATGTATAGTATAGTATATCTATTATCTAAACAGCTGATGCTCTGAGCTGCATTTTGTTCATTATTATTTTTTCCTTGATTATCTATGATTCTTCTTTTTCTTGATGCAAAATGCGATAACGTGAACCTTTTTTTTAGACATAAATATTATAATAGTGTTATTACCAGGCGCGGCTCCAGGGGAGGGGCCAGTGGGGCCATGCCCACCCCAAACGGTTAAAATTTTTTTTTAATAAATGATAATTACAAAATTATTGTAGCAAGAAAGATATCTTGGCATTTTTATGAATCGTAATGATCATTGTTAACGCATAATAATCTTAAATATGTTTTATAGTTTTGTGAAATAAAAATTAGTTAAAACTGTTATATTTAAAAATAAAGTACATAATATACATATTATAGATGTTCATACTATAGAAGTATAGAATAACATTATTTAGGTACGTTTAGGTATAATACTTGTATAATGCTTCATTGTCTAATATGTATGATGTTTAATATCGCCACTTCGGGTTTATCCATAAATATTAATAGATATTTAATAAGTAATAAATGTGGTTTCACTGTTACAGCATACCAATATACCAATTCTATATCACGATAATAATATTATATATAATAAATAAAAGTTGCTTCGGTAGAAAGAAGCTTTTATATTATAAGAATTATTTGTGTTCTATTTCGAAAAAAAATTTGCGCAGGGGTCCCCCTATATATAAGCGTTTTTAATTTTTAGCTGTGAACAAAAAATAAATTCTACCTAGAAAAAAATATTGGAGGAGATAGACAAATGTGAATTATTTATATGTTACATTGAAATTACAGGTAAATTTCGGATATAAAAAATTCTAAGTGTTCTATATCGAAAAAAAATTTGCGCAGCGGTCCCCCTGTAGCAAGCGTTTTTAATTTTTAGCTGAGAACAAAAAAAAAATTCTACCTAGAAAATATATATTGGAGGAGATAGACACATGTGAAATATTTATATATTACATAAAAAGTACAGGTAAATTATGTATAAAAAAAATGCTAAGTGTTTCATTTCGAAAAAAAATTTGCGCAGCGGTCCCCCTATAAAATGCGTTTTTAATTTTTAACTGAGGACAATAAAAAAATCCTACTTAGATAATAGACGAGTATATTGGAGGAGATAGACAAATGTGAATTATTTATATATTACATTAAAAGTATAGGTAAATTATGTATATAAAAAATTCTAAGTGTTCTATTTTGAAAAAAAATTTGCACAGCGGTCCCCCTGTAGCAAGCGTTTTTAATTTTTAGCTGAGAACAAAAAAAAAATTCTACCTAGAAAATATATATTGGAGGAGATAGATACATGTGAAATATTTATATATTACATAAAAAGTACAGGTAAATTACGTATATAAAAAATTCTAAGTGTTCTATTTCGAAAAAAAATCTGCGCAGCGGTTCCCCTATGGCAAGCGTTTTTAATTTTTAGCTGAGAACAAAAAAATATTTCTTCCATGAAAATATATATTGGAGGAGATAGACAAATGTGAATTATTTCTATATTACATTAAAAGTACAGGTAAATTTTGTATATAAGAAATGCTAAGTGTTTCATTTCGAAAAAAAATTTGCGCAGCGGTCCCCCTATATCAAGCTTTTTTAATTTTTAGCTGAGAACAAAAAAATATTCTATCTAAAATTTATATATTGGAGGAGATAGACAAATGTGAATTATTTATATATTACATTAATAGTACAGGTAAATTTTGTATATAAAAAATGCTAAGTTTTCTATTACGAAAAAAAATTTGTGCAGAGGTCCCCCTATAGCAAGCGTTTTTAATTTTTAGCTGAGAACAAAAAAATATTCTACCTAAAATTTATATATTGGAGGAGATAGACAAATGTGAATTATTTATATATTACATTAAAAGTACAGGTAAATTTTGTATATAAAAAATGGTAAGTGTTTCATTTCGATAAAAAATTTGCGCAGCGGTCCCCCTATAGCAAGCGTTTTTTAATTTTTAGCTGAGAACAAAAAAATATTCTATCTAAAATTTATATATTGGAGGAGATAGACAAATGTGAATTATTTATATATTACATTGAAAGTATAGGTAAATTACGTATATAAAAAATTCTAAGTGTTCTATTTCGAAAAAAAATTTGCGCAGGGGTCCCCCTATAGCAAGCGTTTTTAATTTTTAGCTGTGAACAAAAAATAAATTGTACCTAGAAAATATATATTGGAGGAGATAGACAAATGTGAATTATTTATATTTTACATTGAAAGTATAGGTAAATTACGCATTTAAAAATTTCTGAGTG
>JAIUCT010000027.1:141765-187861 GCA_021307375.1 Tetraneura akinire
ATTGCCAATTTTATTAAACATATTGTAAAAATATTGAGAAATTAAAAGAAGCCATACAAAATATAGGTTTTCGATTACATTTTACATTGTAAAATATATTTTATATTAAGTATATTTACATATTACTTAACATCATATCAAAATATTAGAAAAATACCTAGTCTCAATTTTTTTTATAGCTGTTTAAAGTTGATATTTTTAGTTTAAACGAAAACCTTAGAATCCTTACGAGTATTATTCTTATTATTTCTCAATACTTTTACCATAAAAATTAATAGAAAAGCCAAAAAATTTGGGAAATGTTTGAAGTAAAATTGTTCTATCAATTTTTCTAAATAACTGTGAAATGCGTTATCCAATGCAATATAATAGAAAAATAAAACAATAAATTAAGGGTAAAGATAATAATTGTATAATACATAACTGTAATGATTGAACACACTTTAAGTGCATTATAAACAATTTTACTTGTCTAAAAGCATTAATAAGTCTACCATATCATATGTAGTCCGTACATTTAAAATGATTATATTACATATAATGAATTCAGAAAGTCTAAACGAACACATTATTTTATTACATAATGTAAGAATTAAAAATTAATATTACCTAACCATGTAAAATTTAAAATTATAAACTACAAAAATTAAATAAATCAATTTACAAATTGAATATTATATTTAGTTTTATATTTGTACATATTATTTTATTCGCATTTTCTTTCAAATTATTATATTTAACAATTATATAAATATAATAAATATATACCTACCTACTAGTGTACAGCGAAATTATTATCTTTTATTTAAAATATATCCGTCTTATTAAAAATATTATTATTAATACTGTCTTTGTATAATTTCTTCCCTTACCTTTATTGGGATGTCCATCACGGAATTTTCATTTCCTCAGCAGTTGACGATTGTTCAATTGACGAGTATTGTAATAAATTAATTACATTTTCTATATTTATAAACTTGCAACTACGTTAAAATTAAACTAAAATGTAAAAAATGTATAACAATAAAATGTTTACACGAGTATACTCGCATATATAAAAAAAAATATTGAAATAAAATATAAGCCTTGAAAATTTTTAAAAAATATTATAACAATTTTATAATAATCCATACATAGAGTATAGAGACCGGTCATGTACACATGTAGCGCAGACAGCGGACACTTTGTGAATTTTTCCCAATTATACATTATCAATTTTAAATAGCGATAAAAAAAATTTAGACTGGGAGATTTTTGTAACTTTTTTAAATTACGTTAATGAGCAATATGATATTATGCTTCAATAAAATTTCAGACCTTAAAAACCAAAATTGCCAATTTCATTAAACATATGATGGTAAAAATATTGAGAAATTAAAAGAACAAGAAGCCATACAAATTATAGGTTTTCGATTACATTTTACATTGTAAAATATATTGTATATTAACTATTAAGTATATTTACATATTACTTAACGTCATATCAAAATATTAGAAAAATCCCTAGTCTCAATTTTTTTTTATAGCTGTTTAAAGTTGATATTTTTAGTTTACGAAAACTTACGAATATTCTTCTTATTATATCTCAATACTTTTACAATAAAAATTAATAGAAAAGCCAAAAAATTTGGAAAATTTTTGAAAATTTTATTGAAGCATCAGTATGCTATACATATATCTTATAACGAATTTCCAAAATCTAACTAAACTTCGCTCAGAATCGTTTTTCGAATACAATGGTTTATCCATTGCATTCAAATTCTAATTAAAATTAAACATTATGATTTACACACCTATATCCCTGCGGCAGGAGTATCCCTTCCCTTGCTTTTTAATTCTTTGGTCGAAGTCTTTAACTTCAACGGTTCTTTGGTTAAATCGACTTTGAAATGTTGAAATTAGTTTTCGGCTAAAATTCGCTGGTCCTCTCGGCATACGATACTCTACCCCGGTATTTCGAATTATCGCGGTGTTCGATTCCAACTAATTCTAATCCGAATAACTCGATAACCGTTATACTTAGAGACTTTTACCGAAGAATTAAAAATGATTTTTTCGATAAGGACAAGAGTCCTTCAAAGTTTCAAAAAGATCGGACCGTTATTAAAAAAGTTTTTTTTTTTTTTTAAATCATGTAATAGGAATATTTGCTTAACCTAACCAATTAGTATGGTCTGGCGAAAGCACAAATGACACTTCAATGTATTAATGTACAGGTATATTATTACCTACTAAACATTCTTATTAGAAAATTTAATATGATTAATTTTTGACATAGAATTGTTTGTGGACGATGATTTGTTTGATATATTTTAGAATACTTTACTTCACATAATTCGTTCAATATTTTCTAGAATATGTTTCTTCACGAACTGGTTAACTATATAGTAAAATAAATTTCATAATATAAAAATGTACTGTCCATTTCATGAATTATTTTATTATTTTACGAAGTGGAAAAAAGACGGTTTCATTTCATGAAGTGGTCAACTTTTCGTGAAATGAACGATTTCACAAAGTGGCTACAACTTATATATTATATTGTTTGTTTTTATAATAGATTTCTTTAATTATTCTTTTAAACTTCTTAAATCTTATAAAATATAAAAAAGTAGAACATTGGTGGTGGTGAGGGGGGGGAGAAGTTACAATGGAACTGTAATGTATAATGATCTAAGTAGTATATATTAGTCCGTGACTGATATGATGGTACCAAATATATTTTCTTCCAAGGAACATTTGTTCCAAGATTTTTTTATTCCAATGGACTTTTCTTCCAAATATTTTTTCTTCCAATAATATTTGTCCCAAATTCGGAACATATGCATTTTGGAACAAAATTAAAGTTTTGTGGAACAAATATTTCAGGCTCAGTTTATTATGTTTATGTTGTTTCATATCAATAATCCTATTTTCGTGATTGTGTTATCATTTTGTAGTTGATTATTTTTTCCCATATTAAGCACAATGATAATGACATCGATTATCAATGATTAGGCATGGTCATTCACTATTCAGACTTCAGAGAAAAGAAAATTCAGACTTCAGAGAAAAGAAAAATAGTGATTTAATTTATTCAATTAATATTTAATGTTATAATATTTTAATCTATTTTTTCTTTTATATACCTTCCATACCCATACTTACACTTCGGCTTAAGCGTTTTGCGACTATAACTACAATTATTTTTTATAGTATAAGCTATAAAATATAAATTATGTTTTTAGCTTTTACTATTCTTTGACACACACGTAATTCTGAAATTTATTAGGTAAGTAATTAATAATATTATATTATACCTACATAATATTATTATGTTAATATATTTTGTATAACTTAGTAATGACTAGCATACATTTTTTTATATATAAAATAGTAGGTATAAATTTCAACGTTGTTATCGGTTGTATCGTTAAACAATATGAATTGTCCTCGTCTCCAGACGAGTGTAACATCTCGTTTGTTTTGCTATATTGGACTTTTCAGTGAAAATACGCATACACAAATTACAAATAATACATCAGATGTTTTGTTATTAAAACACGGTCATCAACGTTCATTCACATTTACCATTTTTGTTTATTTGTATGATTATTATAGCTATATATATATCGCCCCAAAATGTGTTGTTACAATACAGAAAAATTTGCATGGGCAGGGTTATATTGGGCCAGCAATAGTTATCGAGACAAATTCATAAGGCCATCACAAATGTCAATTGTATGGCCAGATAAAGTTTATGTATATAGTATTAAATAATTTATATTAAACATATTCTAAAATACACTCGTTCATGATTAAAAAGTCACTACTTAGTAAATTGGCCAATAAAATTTGGAAATCTTGGTCATATGAAATTATATTAATGTTTTTTTTTTTTTTTTTTTTTTTAATATTTAGTTGAATTTATAATTACATGGATATAATATATTGCAATAAATTATATTTAATTACAATTTTTCTAGACAATTATAAAACAAAAACAATTAAACCAATCATGAAGTGTTCAGACTGTGGATCATTAAACCTCGATTCCAGTGATGGACCAACAGTCTGCATGGACTGTGGTGGTGTCATGGACGAATCACATATTGTATCTGAAGTTCAATTTGAAGAAACTGATCATGGATCTCGTGCTGTTGGACAGTTTTTGTCTTCTGATTCTCAAGCTGCTAATTTCCATAACTTTGGTAGTGCCTTTCATCATGGCATGAAGCAACCATCTCGAGAAATGACACAAGCCAAAGCTAGACGTGGCATACAAGTATTGAGTAATAGTCTCAATCTTAGTCCACAAACTTTAGAAAATGCTTGTGTCTATTATAATATGGCATTGAAAAGACACTTTACACGAGGCAGAAAGAACTCTCTGATTTATGCTGCTTCTGTTTATATAGCTTGTCGTATGGAAGGTACAATGCACATGTTATTAGACGTGGCTGATGCTAGTGAAGTTAATGCATTTGAGTTGGGAAAGACATACCTCAGAATGATGCAAACCTTAACTTTGACAGTGCCCAATCTTGATCCTAGTATTTTTCTTATGCGATTTGTTAATTCTCTAGATTTTGGTGATAAAACTCATGTTGTCTACACAACAGCAATGCGATTACTACAAAGAATGATGAGAGATTCAATTCATACAGGTACTACTATTTAATATTTGTTTTGATAATTTTATTTTATGTATATTTTGTTTCATATTTTAGGTAGAAGGCCATCAAGCTTATGTGGCGCTGCTTTATTGATTTCAGGACGTATGCATGATTTCAACCGTACTACTGATGATATTATTAAAGTTGTTCACTGTCATCATGCTACATTAAAGAAACGTTTGTTGGAATTTAAAGATACACCATCTAGTATGTTATCAATTGAACAGTTCATGACTGTTGACTTGGAAGAAACTCATGATCCCCCATCCTACCGAATAGCGCGTGCAAAAGATAAGGAACGTATAGACAAATTTTTTGAAACAAATGAAAGTGGGAAAATGATTGATGAGGTTAAATTAGCTATTGAGAAAGAACTTAATAAAAATCAAAATACTAAAGTTTTTGGTCTTGACTTGGTAGAGATTGCTAGTAACACTACAGAACCAGTAGTTGGTGAAACCTCAGTTGATGTGGGTCCTTCATTAGAAATAATGGGTTTATCTGAAAAGAAACGGACTTATGAAGACGATGACGAAGAAGATCAACAATGTATTGTTGAAATAGATGAAGATGAAATAGACTCTTACATTTTATCTAAAGAAAGTCATCTAATCAAGAGAGATATGTGGATGAAAATGCATGGCACAGCTTTTAGAAAGTTGAAATTAAATAGAGAAGAAAGAGCTAAAAATCCAAAGGTAATTAAAGCTAAAGAAAAAAAAGCCAAAGATTCATTGCGGACACCAGCTAAGACTGCAGCAGAAGCTGTAGAACGAGTGTTAAAAAAAAAGAAATTATCGTCAAAAATTAATTATGACATACTTGATAATTTAGATAATTTAGTTAATTCTGATTCATCATCCTTACCAGGATAACTTTAATTGTTCAATATAATATGCATAAATATGTAATTGTATATGGTTTTTTACTTAACGAAGGTGATAATAAATGTATAATATATTAAAAAATAAAAATGGTAAAATATGTTGAATTGACTTTCACTATGTATGGTTTGTTGTAATTTATATTTTAAACTATTAATTATACTCATATTACGTATGGTATTTAATATTTATTATATCATGTAAATAATTTATTATTTATATTTAAAATGTAAATACATAGTAATTTAACTTTAATGGGTTAAATAATTAAATTTATTCATTTTATATTTAATAATATACAATAAGATTAGTGTAATAGTAATACTAATTGATAATTATTAATTAATTATAATACACAATTTATTATTTAATGTTATAGCCATTTTAAAATTACCTACTTAAATGAGAATCACAAAATAGATGTTCTCATAGATTAGCACTTCACTCACACATAATTATATTATTTCCAAAAAAGTCAGCTTTTTTAACTATGTTTAATGTGATTTTTTATAATGATATGTACATTTTTTTAATGATTTTAGATGGTATTGTATTAAGAACGATTATTGTGCATATAATTCATAATTATATAATATAATTTATTCATTCATTTTTTTTATATTTTGGATGTTTTATTTTTTTATTATATAGGTTTTAGTATTGTTATATTTAGAAAAAGTTACAAAATTATCATCATTAATAACATAAGTGTTGATTCAGTGATGTTCTCATTAATTATTATTAAACGAGAGTATGCTGCATTTCTATCAATTTTTTGGTAATTTTTTTTTACTGGACAAGTTCAATTTTCAACAATTCGAAAAATGGTCTTAATAAAGAGCCAACTACTACATCTACGTTTCTTTCAGAAACATTTGCCACTAGTGAATATCTAAGCATTATTTCTGGTCAAAAGTTTTTACAAACAAAAAAAAAATGACATAAAACTATTAACATTTTTTTGCTTTGGCCAGAATCTGAAAAAGACGGATACAGTTAGGGGACGGGTCAGTTTAAATTCCATATATTATATGTACTAAAAAATAACATAATATGAATATTTAATTAAAAATAAAAACAATTATGTTTGTTAGCTAATTAATAATTATATGTTGCGTTGTTTCTAATTTTTTATAAATTATTTATAGTCGTGCATTTATAAGTAGATATTTACTAAAAAAAAAAAAAACTTTTCATCGACAGTAGATGAATAAACATGTTTATGTTAGCTTAAAAATAAAATTCATTGATAATAGGAAAAAATATCAGACAGATTGGGATAATATCAATAAAAAAAAAAAGCCACAATTTAAAATGAAAAGAAAATGTAATGAAAAAAAAAATATATATAATAAAGTAATTCAATTAGAAACATAATTAAAGACTTTTAACATAAATATTATTAACAATTTTTAAACAAATAATTGTATATTAATAATTAATATATAAACTACGTCAGTCACAATTTTGAGTATACATCATATTTAATCTGAACTAATTACAAAATTATTTAAATTAATTTATAATTTACATCTATACGAAAATACATAATGCCATTTTAATCACAAACATAAATCTAAATAGCAGTCTTTAAAAAATAATTGTGTAGTAAACATATAAGTGTATAATAATAATTGTAATTTGTAGTCGTATTTAAAAAAAAAAAAAAATCTGCTATTATATATTTTATAATGTGAAAATTTTATAAACTCAGAAAAAAAATGCAATATTTTATAAGTTTATGAATATATTAATGACAGAAAATCGTTAAGAATCAATAAGGTGATAATTTTTTTAAGGCTTACAATATGATTTGATACCGTAATAATTAATAAATGTAAACATACCAGAAATAATGTGAAAGAGAACAATTATATTCAGTTATATTACATGCTGATTAGAAAATTAAATTACAATTATGGTAGGGGGTTTAATAATAATAATTGTATATTATCCCTACTGCTTCTGCAAAACAAATTTCTAATGACCCGGTATACATGTACATACGATACACATTAAATATGTATTTATATAATAAAATTATAACTAATAATAATTATCACAAGATAATATGGCATGTTATTTTACCAGTAGAAATTATAAATGGGTAACTGAATTTTAAAATACGAATAATAAAATAATTGTAAAACTGTATATTATAAATATATAACAAATTTCATTGCACATCAAGAATACAAAAGCAATTAGAGTAATGGCCAAAGATTTTGATCGATGAGTATATTTGTATAGTTCTATTAGAAATTAAAATTATACACAAGATGTAATAAATGATAAGAATACTACTTTTGTTTTTTAGATCAAGTATTCATTAGTTACTAGATAAAATTCTTGTCATTTAAAATCTAGATGGCTATTAAAAATGGTATGTACTTAAATAAATTACTAGAAGTCATTCTAAAATTTAATTAAATTTTTTTTTTTTTTTTTTAAAACGATGTCATTAATGAAAGAAATTTTTTTTTAATAATAATGAAATTGAATAATAAATGATAATATGTTACATCACATGTATGACTACATAAAATGTACTGGTAATTTTATACAATTTATACTATTAAAAGTGAGGTATCAAATTTGAATTGAATATAAACATTAAACATGATAATTAAAACTTGTTAAGCATATTTCACAGCATTTATTCAGACACTTGTTGCCAAACTCAATCTTCTTTTGGTCGCAAATATGACATCATCTCCAACAACTGCACATCTAACAACGAAAAGTAACCATTAATAATATAATAACATAATAACTATAAAACTAAAACATCTTTTTACTTAATGTTAAAAATAAAAATATAAATGATTTGATTTAAAATAATATAATTCCTAAGATTTATGAATTCGTTTCTAAAAGGTTCACTAAACAGAGAAGTTATTTAAATACAAATTCATTACAAAGAAATATTCAAAAATCAAAATAAATTAACATTTTTAAGAGCTATGGAATTAATTTTAGTAATTTATTTTGAATTAAAGAATGATAAATAAATAAATTTGAAATATAACGCAAGGCAGTTTAAGTAAAAGAAAATGACAATAAGATGAATTACTTCAAGTTTTAATTTTTTTTTTTATAATAACAAATTAAACTTTAAATAAGAAAGACCTAATAGAACTTACTTTGTATGATTTGTGGCATCTATAGTAATTATTTTATTTAGGTGGTTATTTAACAGTTTCTGTCTTCTTCTATATCGTGCTAATTTCTTTATAATTGGATGAACAAATAACAATAATCCTGATAAAGTAATGAAGAAACCAGCCAGATAAAATGATAAGTCGTAGCTTTCTGTTATATCATACAGACCACCTAAAATAAAGTTATGCATTTATGTTATACCTACATAATAGTTTAAACACTATTGTATTATTAATTATATTTAACTAACCAGCCAAAGGTGGACCAATCAAATTAGCAATTCCTTGCACCAATAACAGAACACCATAAGCATTAGTAAATCGTTCCAAGGAGATGAGTTCAACTAATATAATTGATGTAAATGAATAATTTGCGGAAATGAATAGACCAAAGAAACCACACAAAATACTCAAACTCAAATAACTACCAAACAATGGAACTAATGCAATAACAAAACCACAGAGTACCATTGAAATAGCATATACCATGTTGGCATTAACCCAAGCTTTATCTCCAGCCCAACCTAACCATATCTAAAGAACAAAATAAAATGTTAGGTATGCATAAAATATGATTTGTTTTATATTAATAATTTAATTTACCTCTCCAAACATATTTAATATTCCGATCAAGCTAATTAGGTATGATCCATCCTCATCAGAATATCCTTTTTTAATAGCCAAGTCAGCAATGTAAACATATGGTACATCATACCAAGTGTACAAAAGAAAGTTTGATATTGCAAATAATAAAAAAGGCATGTTTTTGAAATGTGAAAAGTCCATCATATCAAGTAGTAGGTACCATAGTTCCCAGAGTCCAGCCGACCACTATTAATATTTAATGAAAATAAATTAAGTATATTTAAATAATCTATTACATTATTATTCATACTTCATGTTTTTCTTTAGCAATTGTTGTCATTGAATTACGGTAAATATTTGGACATGAAGATGCTCTTAGTCTATACCTGTTTAAATTGAGCATTGCCCCTCTATATGTTAATGAATGTCTAAATTAAAAAATACATTTAAAAACATGTTAATAATTTTATTAATTTTATCATTCAAAAAAACTATTTACCTATGAATTTTCATATTTTGAAAATATGCAGTTTGAAGACGTTTAACATGAGCGTTTTCCTTTTTCATCCAAAGATCATAATCATAGTTTTTTAAAACAATATTATTACCATGGTTGGTTTTCATTACATCTACTTTATTACATTTAATATTATTAACATTTGTATTATTTGTTTGATCATCCATTAGTTTTTGAATGACAAGAATTTGATTTAAATGTACATTCTGTGCTGGTAACACATTATCCTTGACATATAAATAATCATTCTCATTCTGTGTTCCCTATAAGAAAAAAAATTATAAACTAAAGACATAGCAATAATAGTAAATTGATCAGTATACGACTGATAATATTGTTAAAATATTATTATAATTTACCAATTCATTAATCCGTCCACTATCGCTAAAACTCTTGGAGGGCAATAACAAACTAGGATAGTTGCGAAGAAGGACAGAGTACAATTGTTTTTTTTGTGAAAGTGATTCAATTACTTCTAAAGGAACATTCTCGTTGTTTCTCACAAAAGTCGGCAGATTGACGAGCGAATTGCATAATCTCCGGTCTATGGTGGTGTCCGGTAGGCCGCGGTTTTCATGTAGACTCAGTTGGCCAACCGTTTCTTCAATGCAATCGTTATCGTCATCTTTTGCGTTGCCGCCGGGTACCGCAGACGCCACCGCAGCAGACGTCGGAGATGATGGTAACTGCGTATGCTGGGAATGTCGGTCATAGCTAGCCGTGGATTTAAGTCTACGTTTCTGGAGCCGTGCGTTCTTCTTACGTTTCCATTCATTCTGGGCCCGCTCCTTGGTCCCAGGGAGATCTCGCATCAGCATGCCAAACACGCACAAGTTCAAAAACAGACCGGCTAATATTAGCGTGCACCCGCGCCACCCGTAATAAGCGAGGAGCTCGTGGTTGAGCGGCGCGAACACGAACGTGCCGATGCCGCTGCCGCACACCGACAGCCCGGTGGCCAGTGACCGTTTCTTGTCGAAATAATACGCCACGATGACGACGGCTGCAACATAGCACAAGGACAGCCCGAAGCCGGATATAAGCCCGAACGTGATGAATAATACAAATAACGAATCAGCAAACGCGGAAATTACGAAACCGGCGGATGCGATCAATGACCCGATGATCGTTACCTTCTGACATCCGTACCGGTCGGTCAAAAAACTGGCGATCGGCCCCGACAAAAGCGGTACGGCCATGAACAGCGACCCGATCCATGCGGTCTTACTCTTGCCCTCTTCGAAATACTTTTCGAACTCGATGAATATCACGCCGAACGAGAAAGTCACGCCGTCCGCGATCATGTTCACCATGAACGACGCGAACACCACGACCCATCCCCAACCGCCGTCCGGAGCGCGGTGCAGCAAATCGGAGGAGGACGACGAGGAAGACGACTCGTCCGAATCTGTCGAGGTGGTGGTATACGACGTGTACGAATCGTGCACGCGCTGATTGTTTTGCTTGGGGAGGCCATCGTCGTCATCGCCGTTCTCATTGTTGTAAAACGTAACGTGATTTTTACCGTCAACGATGGTCGATTTGTTAGTATTACTGTTATCGTCCGCTATATCTTTACAATAATTATTTATAGTACTGACGTTGTTCGCGGTCAATTGTTGCTGTTGCGACGGTATATTCTGCTGCTTCTGAGTTTCTGGCTTATTCGTACTATCGACATTGGTTTTATAGAGATCACTAGTATGATAATAAGGAAGACTATTTACATTTAATATAATATTGACTTCTGGCTCGGCCGTGTTGACGTTGTCCGCCATTCCGTTAACTCGTGTTGTTTACTTCTGCGCTTTCTCACTCCGATTCTCCTCATGCGGCTACTTTTCAATATGTTCTTGGCCAAACAACGACGTACACCGTCAGCGCGGCGATTGTGGTTGTAATATCTCAAGTGTTTAAATACAAACGTGGTTTCCATGCGGTTTAATTTTTTGAAATGTCAACGCTTCCAAATAATGGTAATTTCCTGCCGACACCTGGATTAAAACAAAACAAAACGAAACTTTATTATTTTTCGGTCGTAACTCGTAAATCGTAATAGCGTCTAATCTTTAATTTACCACGAGTATTATGTAGGTACCCGTATTATGATATTGTACTCGTATGGTTTTATTTTTATAGACGCCCAGTGACAATAATATTTCCAAATATAAAACATTATTATAAACATACGTACATTAAATTGATTTATTTTTAGATTTAATCTTGTCCAGAATATTATGGTATAATACTATAATACGTCCCATGTTGCCGGAATGCCAAGGCATCGTGACTGTTATCGACCCTATGCTATTGTTATTTTATAAAGTAATTTCAACAAGGTCGTATTCGATACATTATGTATAGAACTGTGGAACAACAACCGTTAGACGGGCAGTATAATACGGGGTAAACTAGTTTCATTAAATTAATTTCACATCGACAGTTTCAATAATGTCAATGACGAAAAGGAAGTGCCGATGCATTATATATTTGGTAACTAAATCAAATAATAAATAATAGTATATAAAATAAAGAAGCGAGAGTACAGTAAGTAATCCTTGTGTACTTCTTGACTACTTCCATTCATTTATAGATAATAATAAGCTATAATATTTACAATATACGAAACCATGTTTGCGTTACAAAATTCAGAGTGTACATAAACAATAAAATTTAATGTGTGCTTTAGTTTTAAAACGCATATTATCAAAGTATATTATAATTAAATAATACGTATTGGTAATAAATTACAAGAATTGTAATAATATTTTAAATTTTAATAGTTGTACCTGTATAAATTGAAAATATAATAATATTGATATAATAAACACGACAATATTGTATATAGTATTGTACTATTTAACAAATGGTGAAGTAAAATAAGAATACGAAATTATTTAACAAGCCAATGAATACCCAATAATACTGGTAACTGGTACATAATGGAAATAACTACATTGTTACAAATTAAAAACAACTTCTATACAATAAAACAGATACAATTAAAATTGAAGTTAATTAATTATACTGCAAGTATATTATATAGTTAAGTAATAATTTAATAATTAACGTAGTAATATAAAGTAATGAAGTTTGCAAACAAAATATTAGTATAATGTTAATTGTTACGGTAAAATTACAAATACTGAAAAAATTTCTAGATCTTGATAAATTCTGGGATATACAAAAATATACTGTAAATATTAGGATATACGCTATTCAGTTATACGTCCGAAGTCCGAAAAATAAATTTAATATTATTATGCAATTTATTTATTTGTGTGTTAAATAATTAGGTATGTTTATTTGAGAACAACTATTTGACATGCATTATTGAATAATAATTGTAGTTATACCTAATACACAAAAAATTGCTAGTTTTTAGTACACGATTTTTTTTTATTATTAATACGAATACATACGATATTAAATAGTTTATTTTTTATAACTATAGTCTATAAGTATCACGAGTATATAAACTAAAATTAATTCTATTACAAATTTACTATTGTATTGTTTGGATCGACATTTATATTGATTTGCGGAAATTTGCGCCCGAAAGATAAGGCACTGTCGAATACTACCTGTCGAATTGGATTGACGTGAGGTCGTGAGATTGTGTCGGTCATGGCGTGTTATAATATTAATATTAATGAATAATATAATTCTATAAATATGGTTAATTAATTTTAATTAATGTTCATATATTATATGTATATATTGTATATATACGCATCGCATTAAATATGTATATAATAAAACAATAAAAGTAAATATTATTTAGTTTTCTATAGAATGTATTTTATATACATTATAAGTCTATGATTTTATAAATGATTTAAATATGATAAATTAATATAATATTTAGTTATATTTAAGTGGATTTTTTAAATTTTTTTTACTAAATATCAAAATAAATATATTTTATTAATGACAGTAAAATAGTGTACCTACATATAACATATAATTTGTTAAAAAATATTTATTAATATTTTTATAAAATAAATACTAAATACGATCATGCTTAAAAATAAGTTTAATACCTTTATAAAAACAAGTATGAAAATTTGCTGATTTATATTTTAAATAATAGCATACTATCAATCAACCGAATATGTATATTGTATAAGCACATTTAATTGAATCCTTGAACTAATTTAAAGATGCATAGAAATTAAACATAATGATGTATTATGTATAACAAATTAATAATTAATAACGAACCAAATCAATAAATACTAGTTGTATTAATATAATATGTGAACATTAAGAGTGACATTTAAATTTTAAAATAATACGCATAAGGTAGTAAATACCTACAAACTATATTTTTTTTACTATTGAATAAACAAAAAAATGCGTTTTCTTTTACGTCAGACATGTCAAAGAAAACTTGGCATGTTTCTGCAATAATATATTATCAAAACTTATGTACAACTTTGAAATTTTGGCATAGTTTATAATGGGTGAGAACCAAATAGATATGCCAATCTCCTATGTGAAAATATACTTATTTTCATGAACATTGTCAGTACTTTTATAATAAATTATTTTTAGACTAATAAATATGTCAAACCAGGTGTAGAGCATATTATTACAGGTTTAAAAAATATATAATATTATTATTTGTTAATTATTAATATAATAATATGTAAACATCATTATGAATGTTAAAATAATAATTACAAATTATATTAATGAAACAATTATAGCTTGATTAATGTATTTGTTTATTTAAATAATTAAAAACAATACCGCCAGTAACAGCTATATATCACAGTATTATATTATTTAAATACACTGCTGCAGAACAGAACTATAATGTATGCTATATAACGTTTTTAAAAATTATTAAAACAATAGTAAGTACCCACCTATTTATTCAAGTATTAAATGTATTCAATTTTTATATAATGTAAAAAATAACGATTATATACAATTTTAATAATCGAAGATCGGGCGTACATACCAATTTATTACCCAACTAATTAAAATAATACTTATTTTCAAATAATTTGTAGTGTTTATCTATTAAACAAATAATCTATCCATCAAATATTCCTACAATATTGTTCAATTACTTCATTAGGCATTAAGTAAAACATTATGTAATTAATAATTAATAATTGTTAATTTATGTTAAAATAAAGAGAAATTACAAATTAAATCTTTTATTTATAAGTAAATTTTATTTTACTTAAAATTTTAATAGATAATGGATTATATACCTAATATAATTTATAATAGGTTAAATAAGATAATTTTAATTAGATTAAATATTTCTTGTTTAACGTGGTGAACTATATCTATACAACCTACAAATATAATAGCAGACAATTAAAAACAAGAATATAAAGATGTAGAATGATAAATTTCGTTATCATAAGACAATTATTATAATTTATAATATATTATACATAAAAAAAAGTCTACTTCTATATTCATTATTAAAATAATATACCTACTATTAATATTATTCTCATATTATTCGTTATACGTATCAATTTACGTAACAAATAGAATGAATAATGAACCTTTGAAATCAAATGGTTTACTACGTTAAATTCATATCAATGCATATCGTGTACATTGAAATTAATTAGAAAATATCGATTCCAGTGTTAATTTATTATGAAACCATTATTATGACAATTGGATAGTATAGATCAATGCGAATATTTAAGTATTTAACTGTGCACAATAATATAAATCCCATTTTCCAAATAATATTATATAATTGTTTAAACAGAAACATATTAAATTTCAAATTTACAATAGTTGTGATCATTATTACTTGTATGAAATATTGTATTAAAATTAATTAATTGATTGATTTAACCATTTAACGCATAAAAAAAAAAAAAGACGATCTGATACTCGTGCCGCAGGGATATAGGTGTGCATATCATAGTATTTAATTATAATTTTATAATATTATTTAAATGCAATGTTAAACCATTGCATTCGAAAAAACGATTCTGAGCGAAGTTCAGTCAGATAATGTAGGTATTGATTAATATATTGCCGTTTTTTCGTCATTTTTTTATCGTTTTTTCTAACGCATAGGATTCATTTTGAGAAATTCGAAAAATGACCTAAATAAAGTACCAAGAACATCCACTTTCCTACCGGAAACATATGCTATTCGTGAAAAATCGGACCATTATTTCGGGTAGTACAAGTGTCTTCAGTCATAAAAACAAAAAAATAAAAAAAAACATTTTTAAACAGCTATAAAAAAAAAAAAATGTGACCATGGATTTTTCTAATATTTTAATATGATGATTCAGACATAGAAGGAAAAAAAATGAAAAAGAAAACGCATAAAAAAAAAAAAAAACGGCGGTCACCCATCCGCTGTCGATGCCTGGCTACGGTGCTCAACACCGAGATAGCGTTCGGGAATATTTCGCTGACTACACCACACGCGTCTTCCATAGAGCCATGTTTTTGTGAATGCCATTTATTCGTCATTTTTTTTCATAATATTTTCGTTAAAACTAAAAATATCAACTTTAAACAGCTTTAAAAAAAAATTGAGACTAGGGATTTTTCTAATATTTTGAAATAATGTTAAGTAATATATAAATATACTTCAGTAAAATTTTCAGACCTTAATACCAAATATTGCTAATTTTATCAAACATTATATACAAAAAAAAGAGAATTTTACGAATTATTTAAAGTCCTATATTTTGTAGAAAAATGAACATAACGGTTCAAAAATTTTATCACATATACATAGTACCTATATGAACTCCCAAAAAAAATTTCAACTCTCAACTTCAACATTGCCCGAGTTATCGTGAAATATTGAAATCGAATTCGTCGAAATTTGAAAAATGCCGTTTATTCATTTTTTTGTCGTTTTTTCTACCGTTTAGGGTCAATTTTGAGAAATTCGTAAAATGACCTAAATAAAGTACCAACTACATCCACTTTGCTACCGGAAACATATACTATTCGTTATAATCGGAGCATTATTTCGGGTAGTAAAAGTGTCTTCATACTTAAAAATAAAAAAAAATAAAAAAGACACACATCATTGTAAAACCAATACATTCTTCGCTACGCTCAGAATCTAATACATAAATAATAATTCAGGTATGTTATATGGGAGGAGGGGGTAAAAGTATACATTTGATCACCCCTAGAATTCTAAAATAAATTCGATATAATATTCAAAATCGATTTCCTACATAACGTAGAAAAGAGGGATACGAATTCAAATATGTTTACAAAATTAAAATTGGATAATCGAAACTATGCTAATTTTTCTTCCGCTTTTGGTGCTTTTAAACAGTTATTCAGATCAAATATAATTTCAGTAGTCAACCTATGACATGTGCATGCGCGTGTGTCCGTTAGTGTATTTTCTAACCCGTATAGGTATTTCCAGTATACTATACAATCTTTGACGACGAATCTACTCGCACTAATGATCATTTACGTTTCACACAAACACACTGCGTAACGAGAAAAAATTATAATATTGCCTATACATAACTCCTTAATAAATAGCCGCTTCCAACAGCCTTAATATAATAATATGTTATATAAATTATTATCATTGCAAGTGTAAATTCTTATCAGTGATTTCTATGTAGATATTAGTAATTTTACTTTTTACTTTTTATATAACAAAAAATACAACTCTTATGTCTTATTTCTTATAAAAGCAATTAAACACAATATTATTTACGTCATTCGATAGAAAATAATACAATATATAGTCATCTCTATAATTATAAATAACTTTTATATTAATATCATTAAAAATATTCGGTTTTTATCCTTGGTAAAATGTCAATAAAGGTTATGTTCAGTTTTATGCTGTATATAATAATAAAATATACCAACCTACTAAAAATTAAAAGTTTAATTTCTATTAATTTTAAAATTAGTTATAGAAATTAAATTAAAATATAACTTCGTTTCTTCTAGGATAATATTAATTAATATTATTAAAAAACATAATTATACTACATAGAAAAAAAATCATAATTTAGAATTGAGTATATAATAGTAGGTACCTATGAGAACATCCAAACATTTTAAGTCTCTAAGTTCAATTGCCTGAATTATCGTAAAATATTGAAATTTCAGTTATTATGAAAAAATGCCTGTTTTGATCATTCTAGCATAAGCATAGCGCATAGGGTCAATTTTGAGAAATTCAAAAATGACCTAAATAAAGTATCAACTAGATAATATTCTCTACCGGAATCATATGCTATTCGTGAAAATCGGAGCATTATTTCGGGTAGAAAAATTGTTTATATAGAAACTAAAAAAAACTCACATCATTGTAAAACCAATACATTTTTCACTTTGCTCAAAATCTAAAATGGCTAAATTAAATTCTGTTAAGATTTAACTCTTATTAATTTATAGCATAGTTTGGTTGGGTAGAGTAAAATCTCATATAAAAAATATAATATAGGTACCTATTAAAGAAAAAATAATTAATTATCTTATTATAACAAAAAAAATGTTTAAATTATTTTAAGCTAAAATAATCATATTATAATGATATAATATGTGAGTTCGTGGATTATCTTTTCGACTATTGAACGTGTTATATCATTAGTGTAGGTATCATTCATTTTCTATAATGTAATAAATTGGAATTATGAATATTAAATGATACTGTTATAGAATATTATAATTAGGTATTTTAATATTTTATGAATATGATACAAGCAATAATTTTATATTGCTTATGTTAAAAATTAAAGTGTACTCTTTACTTATAAGAAAACGGTAAATTAGTTTAAAATAATTAAATAGTAGTTATAACAAGTAGGCTGTAAGTTAGGTTAGATAACTTTCCACATAGAAAATATTAACTTATTCGTTATTTTTGTTTTACCCATAATTTAATATTTAAAACAATGATTAATACGTTATTACGTTAAATACCTATATTATAAAGGTACAAATAATTTTATATGAATATACTAAACTTAAATATCTAATAAATGTATTAAATTTAATTAACTACGGAAATTATGTTATAAAATATTTTACCATTTTAGGTTACTATTAAAAACATAATATTGATGTTCTGCAACTTGTAAATTTAAATATTTAATAAAAATCTTATAAAATTAAACATAGATGGTATTCATTTGGTCGTAAATATCAAATATTATTTTAAGTAAATACAGGCGCATTTTAAATTCTGCGTAAAGATACTTGTCCAATTTACTATCTACCACACTTTGATGATATAGTATGCTTTCTATTGTAAAAATATTACTCTACGAATTACGTTTTCGGCTATTTTTTAGAATTAATTTAAACTCACCATCATGAATTGTTTGGTTTTTAATTTTGGTGCATGTTTGGACGGTTGGTAATAAACCATGTATTTTTATAAATAAATAAACCACAGTAAAACCACATGTAATCGACACGACTCACAATCACACACTAATTTTTTATTTTTGTAAGAAGTCTATGATAAAATAAAGATGTATAAATATAATAAAATTTGGGATTTCGATAAAAACTTAATCCTAATTGCAAAATGATAAAGTATAATTATGATATCATAATCTTATTGATATTATTTCAATAATATTGTGGTATTATTTCTAAACTTGTGGTATTATTTCTAAACTTGTGGTATTATTTCTAAACTTGTGGTATTATTTCTTAAGTTGTGGTATTATTTACGATAGATAAATACTAAACCATCATAGGGTTACGATGATCATATTTGGACGAGTACCAAGATATGAATATAATATATTGGTTTAGAATTTTAGACAATAATATGATTTTTAACCTTTTAAAAGAACGAATTCGCATTGCATTTATCGTACATTTCAGTCGCATTTGCATTCAAAGTAAATCCAGCAAATACGATTATAATAAAAATATAAGGCACGGATATACTATAATATAGTTAATAAACTAGAGTAAATTTCTAAATAACAAATACCTATATTATTAATTTACTATAAAGTGCATTTAGACACGAATACAAGTCTTCTTAATTAAAATGTTTTGGCTACAAGCATATACAATATTACTAACTTCTCGGGGCTATGCTCAAAGTCTTTAACTACTATTTACATAAAACTAGTTTTATTCGCATTATTTGAAATTTGAATAAGATATTTATTACTTGCGAGCCAAACGCTTTCCGCCGTGTAAATGAAGATTTTGCGATGGTTTCATAAATTTGTCTTAGAATTTTTTTATAACTTATAAGTATTTCTTTATGTTTTTAATTTTAATATTAATATGAATTCTTCTTTATTATAAACATATATAATATAAACTCCAGAGAGTTGTCCCGAGGGCAGGACAAACAGGGCACTTGCACTTGCCCAGGGCCTCTCGTTTTGGGTTTCATTAATGATAATTTATGCACAGCGTAACTGTAGAAGAAAAAAATTAAATCCATATGCTCGTATTTTGGTCACAATTTAGAATTTAATATTTATACAAAACATATCAATGATTTGTATTATACAATAATTAAATTAAAATTTATAGAGTTGTGCGAGTATTGTTTTTTGAAGTCGAGCCGAGTCGAGTTTCAATTATATCGAGTCGAGTACTCGAAAAATGTTGAGTACTCAAAAGAAGAGTCGAGTATTAAATAGTCAATTCTCCTAGAATTCTTGTTGGAAATATTTGGGTTCTCTCAGTTATAGTTTTAACATTTATTTTTAAATAAAGTAGTGAAACGAGTAGGCACTCGATTCAAGTCGAGTACTCGCCCAACTCTAATAATTTATAATATTATAGAATATTGAAGGTTTGAAGTTTGAAACATGCGGTCATAATATAATATTGTTACCTATACATATATATATATATATATATATATATATATATTGATGTTAAAAGTTTATTATTTTTGGTTTGTTCATTATATACAATTATTATATAAATAATATACTCGTATACGTGACTTTAGTACTCGCAGAGGTAACTCATTTTAACTATTTATAATTTGTCTGATTTTTGAATTATTACTATTGGCGATGAAAAACAATGATATATATATTTTGGAATTTATATATAATATTATTGAATGTGGATTATTATATTATTATTTCCAGCATTTCAGAAAAAATAGTCTATGAAACCTGCATAATTCAAAAATTTGGAGCACAAAAAACCAGAAAAATGTAATGTATTTAAAAAAAAAACAATGTGTTTCATACAAACTTTATATTTATAAAATACAAGTTTTAAAGGATTTAGTATAAATGTATGATCAAACTTATTATATAGTTCTATTCTTAATTCTTATAGACGTGTAAAAATATATTACACTGACGAATTAAAATACGAGTATATTATTAATTTATTATATTATGGATCCAGAGGCCTCGTATCCTAAATGATGCCCAGGGCCTCACAATCCTCAGGACGGCACTGATAAACTCAATATTTTTGTAATTGAAAATTAAAATGTTGCCTAATGCCTTTGCTCTTAATAACGTATAGGTACAATTTTATTTTAATATTAAGTAATAAACTAATAGATTATAGATAACTATAATAACTAATAAATAAAATATTTACAAATATTTATTAAAATCGTAAGTATTTGTATTATATAAACTATAATTATATTAAGTAGGTATATCATATAATATGCCTAATATACGAGTATATAGTTATTACTTTATTAGACTTAGGCTTAAGAATAGTTTTTATATTAAACCGTTTAAAATTTAAAATTAAATATATTATATTATATTATAATAGGTAGTATTACCTTATTATTATTATATGACATAGGATGCCGTTATCGTTTTGATTGAATAAAAAATATATTAATATTTTTTAACCACAGTTCGTACCTATATTGTTATAAACTTCTGAATAATTATGTTTCAAATATTAAATATTCTATGACAAAATACAGAACATCAGAAACTGACGGCGACGGGAATTTGCCGAATAAGCATAAATGGGCAATGCTCATCCGGTGAACAAAAAAGACGAATCGCTCCTAGGATTATCATAGAATGAGCAACAATTTGTTGTAATATTTGAATTTATAAGTTAATAAATATCATTTTTACTTTAACTTATAGCATATGTTATTTAAATTATTTGCTAACTGCTAAGGTTCATAACAATATATTATTATCTTTAATAAAATTTATTTTATTTTAATTGTATTATTCAACTTTGTATAGAATGCATGTAATAACAGGGGTGAGTAACTGATTAAGTTACTAATTATATAATAATATTAACGTAGGTATATAAAAATAATTAACATTGCCATTTTTATGCAAATATAATGTGAATGTGTTTTATTTGATAAAATACGATTGCTGATTTTTTCAAGAATGATATGTATACGATAATACGTAAGATATATAGGTATAAGGTATTATATTATATTATGCTCATACATATATTATACTGCATTTAGGTATTATTTTTTTAAATATTTTTTTAGTTTTGATGATTAATGGAAATTTATAGATTAGATATTACTTATCAAAGTACTTATTACATTAGATTAATAGAATAAAAATGTTTAGTTTTATTCATAGGTTTATATTTTAAATTACAAGTTTTATAAACATAAATTATAATTTTAAAGAAGCGAGGAAAGGGATACCGATGTAAAGAGGATAGTGTTGAATTTTGATTAACATTTGAATGTAATGGATAATGATAAATCATTACATTCGGAAATACGATTTTGAGCGAAGTTCATCAGATAATATATGTATTGATTAAAATGTTTATATTTATCAGTCTCTACGTTCAATATAAATACCCATAAAACACCTAAATCTAAATTATCCAATCTAATTTATCATCTAAATACCCAAATATGACAGTATTTCCCTCAGAATCATTTTTCGAATGTAATGATTTATCATTTCAATCAAAATTCAAAACTATCCTCTTTACACCATTTTCCTTTCCCTTGTTTTTTATACTTAATAGGTATTTACAAATGATTGGAACTGAGTTAAGTAAAATAAATTTTGAGCTCCAATAAAATTTTCAACATTTTTTGTCAATTTTATTTAATATGATTCTATAATATTGAAATATAATAAGAATAATCCCCAGAATAATCCATATAAATACTTTAAATATTTTAAAATTTAAATTTAAATCATATCAATATATATTAATATTATGTCATTAAATTTTGGTTATTTTTTTATATTTTCAAATTTTAATTGTGTTTTATGTATTCATATTTATTATTTATTTAACAATAAAATACTTAATCCAAATAACTACCATTTAGCATCAATAAATATAATATTCATATACCTATATACTTATATATATTATGATTTCACACGAGACAAAATAATGTATGAAATCAGTGGTTCTTAATTTTTTAATGATCGTGACCTAAATTTTCTTCCAAAAATCTATTGGACCTCCATAGTTTTACATTTACAGAATAGAAAAGTAGTTTCAAGAAACAAAATTTATATTTATTTTTATTACTTATTTACAACTTTATAATAATATACAGACAACTGGTTGCTGAGGGCCGACTTTATCCTCATCTTTTATCGAAATGTTTTTGCGATAACGACGTGCCAAAAAATAGCCATCGTAATCATTTCGACAGTATAATAAATTAATAAATTAATATAAGAAAATTGTAAATATAATAATAAGATTTTTAAGCTGTCGCTATATCGAAATTTATATTACTTTATACTTCTATAATAGTTCTAGTCTATATCTATAGATTAGTATATTACACATAATATTATACAGTTATTTTTTTATTTATTACTTAAGCATAATTAAACATAGAATTAAATATATTTTTAAAGATAATCGTAAATATATTATTATTAGGGCTGGGATTTTGATGCAAATGCATCTTTTTTTCTGGTGTTTTGAAACGTTGGTCCGTCGTATGTATAAAATATGTTTTGGGTGATTTTGATTATTTTAAAGTAATTATTTTTTTGCATTTTTTGACAAAATTAAACTTAAATGTAATTTTAGGGCATTTTTTGATGTTTTAAGTGCATTTTATTAGTTTTTAGAGCATTTTTCACAATTTCTTCATAAAATGAACGAAAGTTGTTGCGATTCACAATAGACTTTCGCTAACTACCGACGGTACGAATATTAAATTATATATACAAAATATATTGGGTTTAAGTAATATGTATACTTGTAATATATACTTGTAATAGTATATATGGAATATATACTTCAGTCAAACTTTCAGACCTTAATATCCTAAATTGCCAATTTTATCAAACATTATATACATAAAAACGAGAATTTTACGAAATATTCAACGTTCTATATTTTGTAGAAAAATTAGTGTAATGGTTCCAAAAGTTTACCACATATATATATATAATCGCTATGTGAAATTCCAAAAAAATTTTCAAGTCTCTAACTTAAAAATTACCCAAGTTATCGTGAAATATTGAAATTAAATTCGTCGAAAATTCAGTTTCCGTGAAAAATGCCGTTTTTTCGTCATTTTTTCGTCGTTTTCTCTACCGCTTATAGTCAATCTTGAGAAATTCGAAAAATGACCTAAATAAAGTACCAACTACATCCTTTTTTCAACCGGAAACATATTATGCTAAATCACACATCATTGTAAAACCAAAACATTCTTCGCTTCGCTCAGAATTTAAAATTGGACCCCCCCCCCCGAAAATTTGTCTCAGTTACAGCCTTGAAAACAATCCTACTAATTAGACAATATGGGAAAATACTAAATTTTGATTATAATTAATATGTACTATATTGTATTAATGTATGTTATTCTATTTGTTAATATAATAAACATAAATTAAAGCATAATATAAGTAAATATATAATAAAAATAAATGCACGTTACACCTTATACTACTGTGGTTGCAGTGTACACTGTACTGTAGTTGTACACAATAAGATAGATAAGAACACTATTCAGTATTAGAACTTGGACGATGGGCGTGCATAAAATAATATCTGGAATTTAAATATTAAACTGATAGTCTCTTTGGAATGTATGATAACCTTATTCATTATAATAAAATATACTCGTAATGATAAAATCTCATATCTATGATAAATTTTAAATTCTAAATAAGAACACAATAGAAAAATATGATAAAATAAAATAATTTATTATATTAAAATAATATAATATTATGACATTATGTCATCAATTTATAATAGAAAACAACAAATTAATAACCGAAAGCATTCACCCATTTGTGGTAATCTAACAAAATCAGGTGAAAATTTGAAGGTACAAACCTTTTTTTTAAAAAAATTACCATTTTCATTTCGGTAAATTTTCAAACAGTCACTGAAAAAAATTGGGACCAGGCCCGGATACTGTTACTCGTATTACACAGATATTGTTTAATATGTTTTCTATGCAGATATCTATTTGTTGTAGTATAAATATCAGTGTGTAATAATAATATCATGAAACAAATTTTAAATTTGTAAAAATCATAAACATTATCCTAGGCCTCAGAGAAAATTTCGGAGAGGGGATTACAACCCCATACCCCACCCCCCTCGCGTGCACCACATGGCAATGTGTAGTTTGTGTCTATTAAAATATTCAAACTGTTACAAGTTAAAACCCAAAATTACATATTATTAAACTATTATTGAGTAAAAATTAAAATTTTAGAAAATTTTCAATATTCTATATTTTTAGACTTAAAATCAAGGTAGTAACCATGACAAACGTTTTTCAAATTTCTAAAACTTAAAATCTTACTATATTCGTTATGATCGGATGAATATCTCTGTCCTTTAATTGAAAAAAATTGTCTCCTCCAATCTTTATACACACCGAGATACAATCTAATACTAAAATGTTAAAATGTTTTTTTTCAACATCCAGTATATAAAAAATAAGACTTTTTTTAAAATAAAAATGGCACATTAAACTTTTTTTATGAAATGAATAAATTATTCTATAAGTAGTAGTTGCAAGTATCAATCAATAATTACATATTAAATACAAAATGCATTCATTATAAAATATACCGAATTTACAATTGTTTATTAATTATTTTTAGTTTAATTTATATAGTCTTTATAATAATAATACAATAACATTAAAATACACATTTTTGGAAGCTTTCATTGTTCATAATATAATCATGTATATAATTTGGATACTTTAATTTAAAATAAAATATGCACTCGTATAACAAAATGTATAAATACTCATAAAATCATAATTATAATAGTCTAACGTTTATAAAGAATCGAATGAATATATTATATTATTATTTACTGATAGGTACACATAAAAAATGTACATTGATAAATTAAAAATTATATTAAGAATTACAAATTATTAATACTAATAAGTAGACAAGTTTTTATTTTTTATACTGGCCATTAAATTTAAAATGGCTCATTTTTTTATGGATAAGTTATACATGTAATTGACATATATTACACTGTTTTTAATTCCTTATTTTAAACTTTACCTATTATTTTAAATTGTTAAACTGGATATTATTCTATTTTAAGGTTAATTATATAAAATTTTACTTAAAATACAATAATTATATTAAACTTTAAAATTAATATAGTACAATATAAGTACACTCTAAAACAATATATATTATATATATATTTACATTTTGTTTTGTTTTGTAAATATTTAAAAAATACTATTGTGCAAAATTTCATACTTCATAAATTATTTATTAAAATATACGATCCAAAAATTACATTTAGGTATATATTTATCTTTAATTTTTTTTTAATTATGTATTAAGATTTTAATGAAGTATAATAAATATTAATATACCTACCTACCTACCTATTAAAATAAGACCTAAGATATCACAATAATTATAAAATAATAATGTATTAATAGTTAATCTACTAACCTTAGGTAAATATTTTTAAGAAGACACAACTACAAAAAAAATAATTAATTATTACCAGGATAAATATATAATAAATGCATTAACATTATATCGTGTATTATATTTAATTACTGTATAGATGCTACTAATATATATATATTTATGTATTGAGTATAATATACCTACCTATTAAAATACGATTTAAGATATCACTATAATTATAAAATAATAATGTATCAATATTTAATCTACTAACCTTAGGTAAATAATATTTTTAAGAGGACAAGACTACAAAAAAATTAATTAATTAATAAAAAACGCATTAACATTATATTTAATTACTGTATAGATGCTACTAATATATATATTTATTTATTAAGCATTTTAATGTTATTAATATTATTATAATCATTAAAATTTAGGTGTGGTTGTAAATCATGATACCAAGTTTCAATGTAATATTAAAATATTCGAGAATTAAAATAATACTTGAGTGACAATTACATTACAATTTGTTTTGTAAGTAATAAACTACTATCAAATAGTCCATTACCATCTACCATCTTTATATCTTTATAAGTATAACATCGTATATCTGGCCATCTGAGAAACAACTTAATTGTAACATAAACGATATAGGCAGGGGTTAAAGTGAGGGGGACGCAAGGGGACTCAGTCCTCCTACCTCTGACAGCACAAAAAAAGCGTCCCCTTTAATCAACTACTTAAAAAAGTTCACTGGAACGCTCAATAACAAAGTAATAAAGTGATAATTATTTGTTTTATTAATTATATGCACCCATTTAGAAAAATCTTGATTTTTGATAAGTTTTATAAAGACAATAATATATAAATACGTATTTATACGTATTATATTTTGTTGTATGGTTCTATCACACTATTGGTTAGGTTATAGGTAGGACTTATATTATTCTTTAATGTGTTGTAATTGTGTTAATTTATGGTTTTTACATTTTATAAAAAAAAAACATGGAACGCTCAAAATTTCTATGGTATTTGAGTTCCCCTTGCAATTCCTTCCCACTTTAAGCCCTAATATAGGTATTCAACTCAAGCTATACCTGATATACCTATTATAATTGTTGCTTATTGATATAAAACACAGATGTATAATGTATATAAAAATGAGTACACCATACCTATGTATTAATGATAAAATTTAGAAAAATATTTTTTTCTAACATAGGTATCATTAGGTATAACATGTTAAATCATAGGTATATTTGTAGACAAATAATTTAATTGTATTTTAAATTTTGAGCGAAAAGAACAATGTATTGGTTTTACAATCATGTGTGTCCTTTTTTTTTTTTTTAGTTTAGTTTATATGTAAACACATTTACTACTAGAATTTGAGCTGTAACTTGGCAGGTAATGCCTTATCTTTTGGGCGCAAATGTGTTTCTCTAAAAAATTAAATTTTGTTATACCTGCATAGGTATACATTCAATTATGTAATCTTAAAAATAGTTTTATTTTATAATTGAATATTTTCAAATACATTTTTTTAAAAAAATTCCAACCACTAATCATGTATACCAAATTGACTATATGGGTGTGGAAATATCATAATATAGGTTTCACAGTTAGTTTAGTTCCAACTCTACAGGCAGAATTGATCGATTGTAATAAAAAAAAAAATATAAATACGTAGGTATATTATCTACCTAGGCAATCAAAGTTCAAACCACACGAATTATAACGTATTACACATGGTATGAAACATATAGGTATGTATTTTGATCATGAATTTATTCGTCAATACTGAATACAATATGTAGAGTGTATATCTACATGTTTTCAGTATAAAATATATACCTACCGTAGAAATACAATTTTTAGGTGCAAATAATAATAATCATACTAATAATAATAATAATACTAATAATAATAATAATACTAATACTAATAATAGTAATAATAATAATACTAATAATAATAATAATAATAATAAAAATAATAATAATACTAATAATATTGAAACATTACCTTTTGCTAGATACTGCAGTCGGTGGACATATTCAAATTTCAAACGTAATCGTCAGTTTGACACGATTATTCAATAGGTAGTGGAATTGCGGTAGTATTAAAAGTAGATGGACGTTTTAATACTCGAGGTGGGAATGTGAAATAAATATACTATCTTTGTATCCGAGGATATATAATTTGTGTAAAAAAAATATATTTATATTCGCTCGAATTTAAGTAGAATAATTATAATTATAATAATAATAATAGTAATAATAATAGTAACAAATAATTTTAAAACAAAAACAATACGTTAGAATTACGTAACAATAAAACAAGACGCGGGTGCACGTAGCAGTACATTAACATTAGCGTGTACCTATATAACTAATAACTATTAACTTGTTTGGCAATTTATTGCAAACGGTCGTCTTGAACGTCTCAGCCAATCAACTATTAGAGTGAAGAAATAAAAAATATAACATAAAAAATTTATATTACAATAGTCTATAACTAATTGATCGACACAAATAAGACTTCACAGACCACACTACAAAAAGTTGTGGTAGTGACTACTGACCAGTGATTACAGCTGTTTCGCTCAGTGGAACAAAAATTAGCTTGCCGATTATCAGTGTTTCTTAAAACATATCGTGCATGTAAAACAAATCAAAAATCTATATTCCACAGATAAAAGATAATAATAATATTAAAAACAACACGAATAGGTTATCAGTAGTCGTTATCAGAAGTATGAACTTTTACATTTTTATTTATTCAGACGACAGACACCAATGAAATTTAAAATCAAATTGATATTTAAATTTAAACATTTATAATTGAAATTGACAATTATTTTTTTTTTCCATCGAAATATCAATTACTATTAGTCCAAATAAATTCGCGAATATTTGATTAATGTTTACTATTCAATTAATATTAAGAGCCCTATGCAATATTCAAAAGGAAATTCATTATTGATGTGTTAAATAATGCCAATGGAAAATTCTAACAAGGATACAACGTCATTAGTAGCATCAGTATTGTCGACCATACCAACCGCAACAGACTTGGATTCTAATGATCGTTGCGAAGGCAAAAAGAAAGTTTACCAACAACATTATTTGGCGCTTCTGGACCGATGTGAAATGATACAACAGGTACATTGGTACAATATTCAACAATTTCTTAGTATAATATAATATCTAACAGCCATAATCCTTATTAAATGGTGGAGTCTATTAAAGCTTTGGTCTAATCATTATGTTTCAGAAAAGACTTGTTATGTAATACATAATTGACTTTATAAATACTATGCCATTATTAATTATTTTTATTATCTACAATCTACATTTTAGGATAATGAAAGGCTTGTACATAGAATACATCAGGTTGCCAAACAGTTAAGAAGGACACGAGTGGAACGGAAGTATGTGTATTTTTATGCAATTTAAAACAAAATGTTCTAATATATTATGTATGTTTCTAGGTTTATCATGGATCGATTAGACAAATATAAAGATAATTGGAGAGAAGCTGAATTGATAATTGATTTAGAAACGGATTTACCTTTACCCGAAGCAGCAAATTTAAAAGTAATTATTGTAATTTGTAACTAAATTTGTTTAAATTATAAATTACTTCAAAACCAAATTAAATAAGAGAATAAATTAAAATAGTTCAGAATATTTTAAGATATAAATTAAATTAATTTGATAATTTTATTTATATAATACCATGTCCACATAGATATCAAAACAAAACATAAACGGTAATTTTTCAATAAAACATTTATCCAAACTGAATAGTTTCTAACAAAACACTAATTTGTTTTCAGAAACATGAATATTTTTTTAAAATAAATATTTATTAAAAAAAAAAATTAAAAAATTTTGGGACCGGTCCAATGTGTGATCTACCAATAAACTGCTATCTACGATAAAGCTTTATAGGTAGAACATGTGATCTATCAATACTTATATTTAGACTATAGTGCTATACCTATATAATTATCAATATGATATGGATTTTAAGACTGTATTATACTTTAACGATCCAATGTGTGATTTATCGATAAATGGCTATTTACGATAAAGTTTTATAGGTAGAATATGTGATCAATTGATACCTATATTTAGACTATAGTGTTATACCTATATAATTATCGATATGATATAGAATTTGCGACTATATTGTACTTTTAAAAATAATATCATTTAAACATTAATTTACCATTTTACATTCATTCGTGTCTAATCTCCACTATTAGACCACAAACTTAAAGAGAATGGTGGCAGTCTGCCACCCGATACAAACTCAAATTTTTATGGTTTTTTATTACATTTAAAAATACTTTTGCAGTATGAATATAACAAGCAATAGTATAATATAAGTACATTACTCTTATAAGTAGCATACATAACAAACACAAGTTAATCACACATTGGACCGGTCCCAAAATTTTAAATTTTTTAAAAATTTATTTATTGTTTCAATATTGTCAAAAATAACATAGTGTTTAGTTTTTGTTTCCAATATGGGCACAGCATAAGTGAAGAAGAGTTGAAAAATTAATTTTTGTGAAAATTAAAAATTAGACTTAAAGGTCTAATCTAGCTTTGTGAAAAGATAATGTATAATATCACAATAATTATTGAATTACTATTATATTCATTTATTTTTAATAATTTAATTAAAAATCAATATTTAGGATAAATCAAAGTATTTTACATTCTGAGCGAAACGAAGTTGTATTGGTTTTACAATGGTTACCACGATTAGCATATGATTTCGGCAGAAAATTATTTGTACTCAAATTTCTCAAAATGAAACTTATTTGAATTGAGATTTTGAAATAATTTCAATATTTCACGAGAACTCAAGCAATATTGAACTTAGACTTGAAAATTTTATTGGGTGTTCATATATGTACTTAATAACATATGTAATAAAAAAAATTAGAACTTTTACATTAAAATCTAAATGTAAATGAGTATCATATGAAAGTATCAGTATACATATGAAATTTTTAATAATAATGTAGAATGCAGACTTCATGTTAACCTAATTTTTATTATTTTAATACTATATAATGTCAACAGCCTTAAACGATAAACCACCAATATTATTGCTAAATAAGGGGGTTTTTGTATTAAAATAATTTTATCTAGTTTTAGTAGTTAATTAGTAAATAAAATAAGTGTTAGGAAAATAGTTGGTGAAGACGAATAAAACAGACAACACATTAAGATGTTTTTGTGTCATCCCATTTTATTGTATTTCATATATTTTTATGTTTTTAGTATGTTATATAAATTAACTACTATAATAAAGTAATATTGTATTTTTTATTCTTACTAAAACTGTATATAATTTAAATTAATATGTATCGACATTTTGTTAATTTTAAATATCTTAGTACCACATAATTATATTATGAGTTATATTTTGATATTTTTTAACAATGTTATTTATCAATAGAATCAAGGGACTGCAGAAACACCAAATGGAAAAAAGAATTCAAATATCAAATCTACCGAAAAGAAAGATCCTAATTTACCAAAAAGACCAGCCAATCCATTTTTCAGGTTTTGTCAAGAACAAAGGCCAATTGTACTTGATCAAATTATTACATCGGGTGAAGGTGAACCATCCAAACAAGATCTTACAAAGCGGTTAGCAATTACTTGGAATACTATGGGACATAATGATAAGAAAGTGTGTATCAATTTTTATATTTTCTTAAATTATTTAAAATATATTTTACTAACAATTGTCAATATTGTTTTCAGGTTTATTATGATATGTATGAGAAATCTAAAGAAAAATATGCTGCTGATATGGAAGAGTACACATTAAATAAATCTATAAATGCAGTACAAACACCCAATTTTCAGACTTAATAAGAAAAAAGATTTCATTGTTTTTATTTATTAAATCTACATTGTAATATTGCACAGAGATATATGAAATATTTTGTACAAATTTTTATATGTATAAAAAAATATTGTTGTAATTATAACAAAGAGAAAATGATTTGTTATAAATTATTTTTCATTTCCCTTAGTATTCGCATTGTTTCGATTGGATCACCTAAAGTTTGAGTGAATTTTTGAATTGGATCTTGCTCAACTCTCATAAATGGATTAATAAGCTTTTCTAGTCCTAAAATATTAAATATAATGAAAATACACTTTCTACAATAAATATTCATGATTATTTTTTACCGATAGTTGACGGGACACTTGGTTCTTTTATGTCTCGTTTGGCTTTAATATCTTCCAATTGAGTCAATATATTTTGGTTGGATGGTTCAATATGTAATCCAAATTTTAAATTTTGAATAGCATACTCATGTCCACAAAACACAGCCTAAACAACGATATATTAGTATAAATAGAGTAAGAATGGATATATTTTCTTACTGTATTGTCAGGTAATTGTGATAATATTTTGATCAATGCTTCATACATTTGAGTAGCATTTCCTTCAAAAAATCTACCACATCCTCCTAAGAATAATGTATCTCCTATAACAAGTTGTATGAAACAAATTATAATTTAATTAACGAGTGCAATTTTTTTTTTTACAAAAAATTTATAAATATAGATTAATATTTGAATAAATCACCTGTGAAAACTACACCTTCTTGTTCTGCACTAATATAATAGCAAACATGACCAGTAGTATGACAAGGTGTCCGCAAGCATTTAATATTTAATGATCCCAGTTTAAGATCCATTCCATGTTTATCAATCATTACAGTTAAACCATCTATACGGTCATCACCACCGATAACCGTTAACTGATCACTAGTATTACCAGAAATTAATTCTTTGTTTCCACCTGCATGGTCCCTAATAACATTTCAAATAAAAATAATATTTAGTAGTTATTGTACTTATATGTTACATAATTCACCTTATTCCTCTCTAACAATATATTGCCTACTCTAGTTGTTACCATTGATTTTATATTATAATTTATTATAAAATTAATTTTGTACTTAACTTTATGAGATATAATATATAATGCACAAAACCATAACTACTCTTTTTTTTGGTGGTGTATTTGAATATAAAGTTTATTAATATACATAAATAATAATTTAATTTAAGTGTAAATAGCGTTAACAGTAAGAATAAAAAATTAATAATTTCATATTTATAATTATTCATTAGTCTTTATTTCATTTTGTTAATATAATTAATAATTAAAAACATAATACATTTAAAAAAAAATTAGGGGTTTGAATTTTACAGCCTTGATAATGGATATATACCTATATTTATATATCATATATTCTTATTTTACTGTTTATTTACAATTTATCCATCTATAACTTTGTTTAATGCTATTGTACAAATTTGTACTAATAAATAAAAACAAAGTATATTTTAATTTCTAAACACCATGCAAATTTCAGTGTTTAAATTGATCCTCTTGAGTTTTGATGAATTTCATTTTTTAATTGACCATTTTTCAAAAATAATTTTAATAATGAGAGGCATATTAAATATTACTAAATACCTACCAAGAATTATATAATTTGAATCTATACACTTCCACTTCATCAAACAATATTTATACAAATTAGCTATCAAATGTTAAATTGTACAAAATGATCATATTTTAATTCTACTATTCTAAGTTTAAACAAAACTATAATAGTTTACCAATGATGATGTGTCGTGAGTACAGTTGTTAATTTAACATTTTCTTTACATACTGCATCCCAAACAACATCAGGTGCTACAGGATCAACAATAGCAGCTTCTTTCGTACCATTATCGATTAATAAATACATAAAGTTATCAGATAATGCCGGCAACACTTGTACTTTAAATTTGTCAAACTCTTTAGTTATGATATTGCTATGCATGTCTGTAGTTAAATATCTCTGTACTGGAACAATTAAGTATTATAATTTTTCTTTCGCTTCGCTCAGAATCTAAAATAAAATAGCTTACCTAAATATAGAGGTTTCTTAATAATTATGCTTGATAGTGAAGATAATGTTTTGAACATTAATACTATATTATTATACAAAAATATAATAATACCTACTGAAATCACTACCTATAATTTTAAAAACAACAAGTTTAAATAAATTATGTATAAGTGTATAAACCTATGTTTATGCGAAATTATGTAGGAATATATTTTAATAAAGATTAAATACAACCTTATATAACTAATGGCAATAACACAAAAATAAATTATCTTACCAATGAATTTTATTCTAAATTTTCTGATAAATTTAGAAGCTGTAAATGAAATTAATAATTATGATTGGCAAAATACTCAACTATTACAGTGTTAAACAAAAATAGTAAAATACCTATTACAAATATAAATAACTAATTAAATAGTTTGTTCTTCGTGGTTTTTGATAATACTTTTACTTTTAGTTCGATCATACGTTTCATACCTGAAAATAAAAATATTTCATAGATAGCAGTATTTAGTACATAATTGATAATTTTATATTTAGTACCTACTATAAAATATCAGATTAAAAATACCTAATTAGAATCACAGATTCTGTGTTAGAATTTTAAAAAGAATTATTGATACTGATGCGGAAGAGATACAGCTGGTGTTAATAGGAATATGTTAAATTTTGATTAAAATTTGAATCCTATGATAAACATTATAATTACATTCGGAAATATGATTTTGAGCGAAATTTATCAGATAGGTAATATAATATGCATTAATTACAATTTTAAATTTTTCATTAATACACTCAATAAAAAAAAAAATTGAAACGTGAGATTTTTCTAATATATTGTTATTATATTAAGTAATATGTGAGTACTGAGTATACTTCAGTAAAATGTTCAGACCTTAAAACTTAAAATTGCCAATTTTATTAATTATATATGTAGATAAAAACGAGAATTTTAGGGAATATTCAAAGTTCTGTTTTGTAGAAAAATTAACGTAACACTTCCAAAATTGTATTACGTATATATAAATATAATAACGATTTCAATAGGTAGGTACTCAAAAAAATGTTCATCTATGTAAGTTGAAATTTGTGAGTTATCGTGAAATATTGAAATCAGTATCGTCAAAATTTCAATTTCCGTTAAAAATGATGTTTTTTTATTATTTTTTTGGTCATTTTTTCTTTCACATAAGGTCAATTTTGGAAAATTGGAAAAATTATATAAATAAAGTACCAACATATTGGGAAACATAATCGGAGGATTATTTTGTGTCAAAATAGGTGTCTACAGACAAAAAACCTAAAAAAAGAAAAAAAGAAAACATTATTGTAAAACCAATACATTTTCCGTTCCTTCAAAATCTAAAATGCATAAACGTGAAAGAAATATAAGTAGGTAACTAATAATTTATTATATTGTATAGTAAATTAAATACCTATTATGAATTAAATTATATCCTGCTTTCTGAATAATATAAAAAACTATAGGATATAGGTTTAAGAGAGCGCCACATTTTAAATAGGTACCTACCTAGGATCCATAATAACACAAGACTATCTTAAGATGGAGGTGGACACTAGGATATAAATGGGAAATAGATGTTATTCTGGATAAGGAAGTATGTTTGGCTCAAAAATTTTATCGACAAAATTAAAAATACATTTGTACATGACCTTGATAAGACTAGTAGTTTTATAAGGCTCCAAGACGTGGACTCTAAGAAAGATAGAAGTAACAATACTTGCAGTGTTTGAACAGAAAATTCTAAGAAGAATTAATGGACCAGGTATCGATTCTGACACTGGGTAATGGAGGATATACCACAATGATGAATTGAGGAACTTGTTTAAAAAACCAGATATTATTGCAGAAAATAGAAATTACAAGAAAAAGTTTAATGTGGGCTGGGAATTTTTGGAGGAAAGAAAGGTAATTTATTAAGGCGGTTTATTAAAGAAAATCCAATTGGGAAAAGACCGTTAGGTAAACCACTTTTACGATGGGAGGATTAAATTAGAAAAAAAGTTAAGGCAATAGAACCAAATGTACATTGGAGAGAAATTGCAGAAGATAGAGAAAGATGGAGAAAATTTGTTTGTAGGGATTGTCTTAAAGACCGTGACCCACAAGAAGAAGAAGATAAGATTTAGGAATTAGTCTATTATAATTAGTATTTGTACAGTAAATTATATTAATATTTTTAATTAATAATTTTGAATATATTTTATGATTTTAAAATTTATCTCAATTGTAGCAAAATCACAGAATATTAATATTTGTTTAGTATCCAGTTATTATAATGTTGATTTGATACAATTAAAGTTTAATAATTTAATATTAATTGACAATCTAATAAAAATTAACTAAACACCAAATATTTACAAAAACAAGCTAATTCCTAAATAACTATTTTTCAATTAGTCAACTCTTTTCACCAGGAATAAAATTTAAGATTAATAATTATTTTTATCTGCAATAATAAAATTTTAAAATATTTTTTAATAACCTAATTTGAATATATTTTTATCATTTAAATTTTATCTCATTCTATATAAAATAAATTTGTTAATTGCACATTTATGTTCAGTAGAAAAAAAATTAAATTAATAAAATTTATCTAAATTTTTTATAATAAGATTATATTATATATTTTATTAGGCATTATTATTTTAACATACCTATACATTTTTTGGCAATGTAAATTTATTTTTAATTATTATTTGTTAATAGGTTTATTATTATTTATAATATATACGATTATAATACATTCATAGATACATGCCTATGTGAAACTTTAATACATATAGTGTATTTATAATTAACATCAATAATAAACAATATGTAATTTGTTTTAATAAATGTAGTAATTATATTATAATTATATAAATCATATCAAATTAATCCACAATTTTTGGGTAATTTTTAATAATTATAATAATGAATTGTAATTTTCCATTAAAAATCTACCAAAAATTAATGATATACACAATATAAATTTTATATTTATTTATAATAAATAAAATACTATATTTTGACTTTATACAATAATTTCTATATTAATTTTAAATGACCAGTTATTTTGTCTAGAACATCCGAGTTATCTGGCCCAATACCTATTACAGTTGGTGTTCCAAATTTTACTTGAGTTGCTCCTGCATCACTTATTATGCATGACAGTACTTTGTGGGATTTAGCAATTCTTGATAATTCTTCAAGACCTTTTTCACCATTACTTATGCTAACTACAATTTTTTTTTGTCCAGTCATTTGCCAATATTTCAACATTTGAGGTTTATGCTGCATTGCAGCTTTGTAACATTCAACAGATGCATGGGAACATTGAGCAGCTATTTTGCCTTTAGTCATTTTTAAATCGTTTCTGACCACTAACACTAGTTTGTTATTAGTAGAAGGTAATTTTAATGGACCAGAAAACAGTGGTCGAATGTTATGATATCCATAAGGAGCTGCTACACCAATCAGAAGACCAGCTACAAATGGTGTAATGAATTCATAGTTGAGTAAGTCAAACATGATTTTTATACGAAAGATTTTGGTTTTTATTAATACACTCTTTAAATTCTTTTAGTTCAACTTGACACTTCCTCCAATCTTTCGTTGAAGCAATGCAGTCTTGGACTTTGTAATGTAAATGCGCACAGTTAGTTTTATTTAATAATTCCTCAAGTAAATCTACGTCGTCTTTTGTTTGGTTGGATTCTCCTTTATGGTGCATTTTAATAATCAAGTTATACCTAAAAATTAATAAGTATATGTAAATATATTATAATATAAATATATATTATGTACCCCAACTAGAATAAATTATGAAATAAATTATTTAAAATAGTCCAAATATGAACGTATAAAACACATTAAATAACAATTGTAAGTATCTAGTCTCAAATATGAATAATTATTATATAAAAAATTTATTGCTAATTAAAAATGCGGAAACTATAATTTACAAAAATAATCGACAATAAGGTGAAGGGTCAAAATATACGAAAAACAATCTTTATCGATAATGACAAGTTGAGGAGTTCCAACCACCACGGTCAATATACAAGGTTTTAAAAAGAGGAGCATAGGCAGACGACTCAAATACTATCACTTACACGTACGTCGGATGACTTCATTCACCATCCTCACCATCCCGAGAAGATTGAGACCTGACTTTCTATTATATTATTTATTTAATTATGATTTTATTAGCAATAAGTTAAAGTAAATTATTAAAAGTATTCACTACAATTAAAAATATACCCAATAATTATAGGTATTTCAATCTAAATGAATAAGTATAATAAATTAACATTAAAATGTATACTTACAACTGATTTAAAAAATTTAATTTTCCTTGGGAATAAAATAATAATTTGTTATTATCATTTTAAATTGATTGTATTAAAATTATAAAGAAGATGATTATAAAGTTAATAATAAATAATAAATACTAAAAGTAATATAATATTATAATAAATTTATTAATAATTCTTTTTTTAATTTTTATTCATATTTCATTTTAATTCGGAGTCACAGATATATAAAAGTTTGTTTATAAATCTGTGTTTTAATTTCTATTAATGATATGAATTATGAATGTTATCAATAGTTCGCATGTTTTATTATCTATGAATGGAAGTTTCCTAACCTAACCTAACTTCCAAGACACGACTGTACAAAAGACATGACGTGCTCCAAGGTGAATTAACCCCATTGAGATAGATAAAAGATAACTATTAACCAGGCCCGTACTGGCCCACCGGGCACCGGGACACCGGGAGGTTTTCCGGAGCGCCCTTGTATCTGATGATTTTTTTTAAATTACATATTATAAAATTTTAATTACATTTATTAATTATTTAATTACTCTTCATTTAAAAATTAATAATATACTAATACTAATACATATTATTTGAATGCAACATCACCTTCATCACTAGTATCTATAACCTATTCCTTCCCTTGATTTTTATATTTTAAACAATTATAAAAAAAATAAAATCGTAAATTTAATAATTCATAATTAATTGGAACTGAGTTAAATAAAATGTATATGAGCTTTAAAAATTTTTGTCAATTTTATTTAACATTATTTTAAAATGTTGAAATATAAATAGAAGAATCCATATAAATACTTTAAATATTGATTTTACTGAAATTTCATCTTTAAACACCTACGAAAAAATTTAGAGTCGTGATTTTTTCAATATTCGGGAAATACGCTAAACCTAATATGTAAACAGGGACATTTCCAAAAACTTGGTTGGGGGGTGCCAAGTCAAAATTTTGGGATAACTTTATAACAAAAAAACACAAATTTTTACTACCATAATTATACGTTATAATGTAATTTTGTTTTTAACAGTATACAATTTTTTTAAATACGGTCCTGGGAGGGGGCCGTGGCCCCTTGCCCCCCCCTGGAACCGCCCCTTTATGTAAATATGTTATGAGTTATAGGTACGTTTTTATAAATTATCACAATACATTATCATATTTTTATCAATCCATCAGCAGTAATTATTTTAATAAGAATATAGTAAATATAGATAACAATTAATTAAAATATTATACTCCTATAGGTATAGACGTAGGTATATACTTGTAGTGTAGGGTGTAGGGTTTAGCAATAGTTTGGTGCCTAGGTATACTATAAAAAGTTTCGAATAAAATATAATTCTATATAACATTTCTACACTCTACACATTAAATCCTACTCAGAATTTGTATAATTTATTAATAATAATAATATTTAATTACCTACATACTCTGGTATGGTGGTATTATTATATTCATTGTAATCATTTATTATTACTCATTAACATAACATTTGTTTACTATGCATATTTAATGTTTACCATATGGATTTTCTAGCTAACATATTATATTATAATATTAACCTTTATTTATAAATATTATAATATCCTTTAAATTGGATAACTTATATTATATATTACAAGTATAACGTATTATTACCGACGCATCATAATTCGTGTGTATAACGTACAATGTGCATAGTACATATTATAACTACCTACTAAAAATATTATAATTGTAAATTTTTTTTAATATGATATTTGACTATGTTCAGTAGGTATAAATTTATAAAACAACTTGATTGCAGTTTTACAATACGAATTATGATGTATTTATATATTATAATATAAGTATATATTTTTTTTATATAATGGAATAGTTCTATTTATAAAAAATAAAAATAAAAACGAAGGCCGATAGAATATTAATGGACCCACCCACCACCACAAAAAATTCAGAAGCAATTGCCTCTCAAACACCCCATTCGCCACGTCACTGGATGTACATTATAACAAACACAAATTTAGAATATTAGGATTTATATAAAATCTTGGTGTTTAAGAATTATTCTTGTAAGGCCTTCCTTTATTTTAAAATAATTGTATTTGTGTAAAATATTATTTATTTTACTTTAAGGTAATAATATATAATTATTCCATTATTCGAAAGACCAAAGTTTTAGAATTAAATAATTTAAATTATAATATATTTACTATATAAATAATTGTATATAGATATTAATAATATATTATAATTTCAGGGGCAAATTATTAGTCATTCATTATATTGTAGTGACATAGTTGTTGATGTTTATTTTCAATCGAAACTGTTATATATTATAATCTAATATTATTATATATTTTTTAGGAATTTAAAATAATTCTATGTAAATTTATAGTAGTAAATGTTAGTAATAGTACATTTGTCATTTATTTTTAATATGGATAACTTAAACTTATAATATTTGTATATGTAAGAGGCTTATTTATTTCGTTTATGTGTATAATTATGTCATATGAATGTGACGTGTAATATTTACCTATGTGTAATATGATATAATTTTTAATTGATTGGTAGTTGAAAATTTAAATTATAAAATTCGTATCTCCCCTCTTGTCTCTTGAGTATAAATCGTAAATTTGTTACTAGATAAATTATTGTGTAAATATTAATAGTTAGTACTATAGTGTTTAGTGTTAAAGTTAATACTTGATAGTAAACAATCTGTATTTTATTAGTATAAACTATAAAGTACTTATATAGGTACAAATCGATAATTAATAATAATATTGTCTTTGTCTATAATAGGTAAGGTCCTATTATAAAACTTATAAATGTGAAAAATATTTAATAAGTAATAACTAATAATTAATATCTAAAAGCTTTTAATTATTATATCAACATTTTTTTTAAAGTTTTAAAAATACACATTATATACATAACAATATGTGGTTATCACTTTATAAGTAAATACTTTTTTCTTTTTTATTATGAAACTTTAAATTTAATAACTATACAAATATAACTAGGTAACTATTTGTACAATATAATTATTTTTTTACAATCTAAAAAGTATATTTTATTATTATTATATATTTATATCACTTAACAATAATGAATTGTTAATAATTAACCGTTATTCCATTAGTAATTTATGAGTTGTTTACTTGTTTATAATATATATATATATAATTGTCTATATAAAAGAATAAAACTATAAAATATCTGAAAAATTATAACAATTAATTCGCATTTTATAGAAAATTATAGTCAAACGGACATTTCTAAATATTAATGCATGACAATGACATACCAAGACCGTAATAATTTAAACAATTAGGTACAGCCGAACGTCTTGTAGCAGAGAGGCGTATCTAAATATCTTATAAAAAATTTAAAACAAATAAAATTCGAGTCTATCATCGAAATAGAACTGTAGGGAATAAACGCCACGAAAACACATTTTTTTTTTTTTTTTTTTTTTTTTTGAATAATAATAATTTATATAGTTAACCTACTGCTACTGTAATTTATATATATATTTTAATGAATAATAACACAATCTGTGGAAAGAAACTGCGAGATTTTATTGCTTTGTGACGACGACGATATAACGTAGAATTGGCGAATAAGAAAGTGAACAGGAAATAAGTAGTACCTAATTAATTATATTCGGAAATATATCTGTTGTGTTGTATTACGTTAAGAAGGGTCGGTGAGACACAACAAATTGATTCGGTCTCGCGTGTCGTAAATGTGGTTTATAACGTAACCGATAATGCGTGCTCAGTCCTCGTCGTAGTTGAAATATTGACAACATGTTCTTCCAGAGTCGCCTGTCGATATTTTGACAATCGAATACAATATTCTATTGTTTAACATTTTATAGGCTTGTATATAAAATGTACTTACAACAACAGTAAACAATAATAATTATTGTCCCGTAAATAATATTAAAGGGGTAGAAAATAATATTGCATTAAAAAAAAATGTCCTATTCTCTCAGATTTGAAAAAAAAACATCTTTCGCAATGTAAAAAAGGTACCTACTTAAATTCTAAAATAGGAATAACAAAATAAATTTAAAAAACAATAAGATTATATTCTTCGACTATTCGATACGTCCAGAGCTTAGAAAATAAATATTTTTATATTTGTTAATTTACAATAATTATTATAAAGAATATTAACAATGAATTGTTTTAAAGACAAAAAAAAAAAAAAAATCAATTATACAATGATCCTAAATTCTCTAGATGTTCATACAAATCGGTGTATAGTATGTATTCACACTTCACATATAGGTGTGAACACTATGTTATTAAAATATAATTAATTATATTATAATCTATTTGTATAAAACAAATCAAACTGTGACATATAGTTTATAATATTTTGATATATCTATAGGTACATTGAAAATTGCAACGAATCTAATAAAAGGTCTGATAATAGAAAGACATAGCACACAAGGCATATATTTAAAATGATGTTTTTACGTATTATGATTTGTATATGAATATATTATACCCGTATGTAATATGTAAACAGTAAACATATGAGTATACTTATTGCCAATATTTTTTTTTTGCAAAAATTGTTTTTCGTTATTTTTACCTAATACGAAATATTTTGGGTGTAGGTAATTCTGGATTTATTTTATCTTATTATTAATAATAGTTTGTTTATAATTTCACCGTCTTCATACTCTTTTACTTTGAAGATTATTTTCCAGTACCTATCCTTTAAATATTATTACTTATTGGTAATATTGTAATAACGAAATTTTTCATTTAGTTTCTATAGTGTATTGTGTATATGTATATATGTATTTTATGAACCTTAACTACTTTCGTTGTAAATATATAAAGTAAAAATAATATTATCATTGGAAATATTATTTGTTTATTCTTAAAATGGTAAACAGTGGCGTAAAATGTAAAAACCAATTTATTCGAGGTACCTAGTTTTATGTTTCGAAAAAGCTGTTACGAATGAATATTTCTTTTCCTTTGGTACATGAGTATATAACATAATGAAAAATATTTTTAATTTAAAAACATTACCACTCATTTAAATGGCATTAAGTAAAAGTTGTATGGTCATCTATATATAGAGGTATAATATAGTAACTATATATAACTACCAGTAGTATTTATGTACCTAACTTGTAAGTATGATTAGAGTTATTTTAATGTTTGTTCTTGGAACTAAGAAATTATTGAGTTTATGTTGCCACCAGCCACTACTAATGATAATTGATAATACACAATATATTATGATATGTATTCATATGTAGTTATATCCTCTACAAAACAATTTTTCTTAAAAAATATATATTATGTACCTTCCCCTTATTCAAAGAAGTGAAACAATTTTGGATGAATATTTTTTTTTTGTTTTCAAATTGGTTTCGCTTCCTAATCCCCTCTTCTTCTCCAGAGTTACAGATTTGTCACGGTCTAGTTACTGTGGTATTTGTATTTGGAAAAAACGCGGTTTATTACTACAATACAATATATTACACGGACGAAATGTGACTTACCCACGTATAATAAAATACACCACCAGATCGGCCATGACGTTCATATTTTGTGCCATGCTGTATTGACGTATTTAGGCGAGAGACAAAGAAAATTATACTTATAACATCTTTGAGTTTTTTATTAGGTCTTTCTCAATGTTTTTTTAGTGATTATGATATAATAACATACCTATGCCATATCGTGGTCGAAATGGTTCATCCAAACAGTATTTTTTATTTATTTATTTATTTATATCTATATAAAAACAATGTAAACACTAAACAGTAATGCTAAAAAAGAAGAGCTGATACTGCTGTGGAAGGGATACAGGTGCAAAGAGGACAGTGTTGAATTTTGATTAAAATTTGAATGCAATGATAAATCATCGCATTCCAAAAAACAATCCTGATCGAAGTTCAATCAGATAATTTATTATATGCTATTATTATTGATTACAATTTTTACATTTTTATTAACAATATAAAACTAATTGATACTCATTTACATTTAGATTTTGACGTAAGACTTCCAAAATTTTATTACATATATTAAGTATATATATGAACACCCAATACAATTTGTAAGTCTAAGTTCAATATAAACGTCCATAAAAATATAATACCTAAATGTATATATCTGACAGAACTTCGCTGTAAATGGTTTTATCGAACGAGATGATTTATTATTCTATTCAAATTTTAATCAAAATTCAACTATCCCTTTTTACACCTGTATCCCTTCCACAGCAATATCAGCTCTTCATTTTATACTTTAAACTACTATAGAAGAAAAATGGTAGGTAAATGTAATATTTACAATAATTTGGAACTGCAGTCTTAAGTCTTAACTCTTAAGTAATATGTTCTTTGGTAGTTTTGCTTACCCAATAAGTCCAATTTTGAGAAATTAAGCTATTAAACTAAATTATTAAAATTTTGGTTATTAACCTAAATAAAGTACCAACTACATCCACTATGCAACCGAAAACATATTCTATTCGTGAAAATCGGAGCATTATTTGGGGTCGAAAAAGTGTCTATACATACATAAAAAAAAAAAAAATTATAATAATAAAAGACACACATCATTGTAAAACAAATACATTTTTCTCTTCGCTCAGAATCTAAAATTTAAATATCGCAATAATAATACATTTTTACACCGTTGAAAAATACATTCAATAATTCACGATTCACGAATATATAATATTGCACTGCAAACTGGCGCGAGTATGGATATTTTTGTTTGAAACATTGAACAGCGGTTGGATTGGGTAGTTGGTTAGGTCGGTTTATACGGGTTACCGGGTTAGGTATTATAATTATAGGTAAAAGACAAACTATACTCGTATCTTTTACGTTCGTTCTTCGCCACCGTGAGACCATCGTGAATTAATCATATTATGTTAACAGCGCGGATTATAGATCAAATATCTACCGTGGTTAACAGTGGTTATTAATATGTAATTGATATTACTTTTATCATAACTATTATAAGTAATAGGTAATGGAAAAATGAAAACGTTTCCGGCGAAGCGAACAAACAACAACATAATTCAAAACGATCCTATCGCGTGTTATCTCCGGTCAGAGAGATGGTGACTATAATAATAATAATAATAATAATAATAATAATAATAATAATAATAATAATAATAATAATAATAATAAT